>JAULBX010018636.1:0-81296 GCA_032358255.1 Heterotrichella gracilis | reverse complement strand
GATCATGAAGCCAGCAAAACCCTAATGTTGAGACCCTACATCCAGACCTGTAAACCCTACACCAAACCCCACCTGCTAGTGCAGGAACACGCTGTCCCCATCCAGCACCGCGTTCCTCTCTAGGTGGTGCATCCATGTAGAACGCATGCACATGTTTCAGATCATGAAGCCAGCAAAACCCTAATGTTGAGACCCTACATCCAGACCTGTAAACCCTACACCAAACCCCACCTGCTTGTGCAGGAACACGCTGTCCCCATCCAGCACCGCGTTCCGCTCAAGGTGGTCCACCCAGGTGGGGCGCAGGCGCGACAACGCGGCCAGGGGCCCAGGCACGGCCCCCGGCTTGCCCGCCAGTGTGTAGAACAGGCGCGTCTGGCCTGGCGCCGTGGGGGTGGAGTAGAGCAGCATGAGCCCAAAATTGAACTCATACCTGCGGGAGGAGGGACCATCGAGTGTGAGGTTGCGAGCCAGTCACGCGAAATGAATTCTGCAAGCAATATCGTATATGTTGTGAATTTTTTTCATTTGCACGCTCCCCTCCTTGCTCGCCAGGGTACAGAACACGCGCCCCTGGCCTGGCGCCGTTGGGGTAGAGTGGAGCAGCATAAGTCCCAAACTGAACTCATACCTGCGGGAATTGTTGGGAGATTGCTAGATATCAGTGACATTGGGGCATCCGTAACCTTTGGATGGGGGGGCAAGGTGGGTTTGGAGGGAGGGTGCGCAGGAGGGTTCAGGGTTTCTGTAGAACACACGCGCCTGGCCAGCTGGCGCTGTGGGTGTGGAGTAGAGCAGCATGAGCCCATATGTGAACTCATGCCTGCAGCGTGTGGGGGTAGAAAGTGTCAAATACTGATGATTTTTCCAAAGTTGATTACCAAGCCCTTGGTGGGAGTGCAGCGTGGATTTTAGGGTTTGGGTTTAGGGCTTTTCAGGGGTGTGTGAAACATGCGTGCCTGGCGTGGCGCTGTGGGATGCCCCAGACCAGTCCCCCCTCCCCTCTCACCTGATGTGCACAGGGGGAGCAAAGCTGATGGTGGCAAACTTCCTGTCCGCCCCAGTCTTGGGGTCTTGTCCAAAGGTGGCCACCGCAAAACCCTCCGGGGATTTGTCCTCGAGCCCGTGCGTGGTTTCCATCTTGATGACGTTGACCTTATTACGGTTCCCTTGCACCCCGTGGTGCGCAAAGGGCACGTGGCTGGGGTCAAGCACGTTTTCCACCAGGATGTCGTGCCCATAAGGCAAATCCCTGCAATTTGCAGCCACATTCGCCGTCACAACAAGGCTTATGAACCCTACAAGGCTTTGCATGCAAAGGGCCAAGTATAGTCGGGGCCGTGCACTGAAACCAATAGGGGCCTTGCTGCGGTTTCCCTGTACCCTGTAGTGTGCATATTTTGCAAAATGCGCCTGCCTGGGGAACCAGAACATTTTTCACCAGGATGCCATGCCTGTAATTGCACTCACATGGCATGGCACGGCATGGCATGGCCTGAGCAACATAACATGAGATAGCACCACCCTTGCAGTTATGATTGTGGCTGGGTCATTGGACTGCCGTTGCAATTGTCCTTCTGCAGATATAATGTAATGAAATGTAATGTTATATACTTGCACACACAATTGCAATGTACTCTGCGATACTAATCGCTGACCCCACCTGAGGAAGCAGGGGGATAGGATGGACACACTCCTCTCGGAGGAATCCGGAGCAGTGTCCAGCTATGGGATCACAGCAGGGGCAGGGGCTCTGTTTAAAGTTTATGGATTAGGGTTTAGGGTCAGGGACGCTGCTCTAGAGGGTCGGGGAGATCCTGCACTGCCTAGGCCCCCTCCTCCCTCCCCGTGACCACCACTAATTCTAACAAACCCCCTACGTGTGGTGGGCTTGGCCCACGGGACTACCACCACCCAAACCAGTGCGCACCTGAGGAACCAGGGGGATAGGATAGACACACCGCCTTCAGAGGCATCCGGAGCATTGTCCAGCTCTGGGATGACCGCAGGGGCAGTTGCGCGGCTCTCGCTCTCTGCCTGGGGCCCGCTCTCTCCCCACACAAACAGCAACCCATGGCGCACCTGCAGGGAGCGAACATGTGGAACCCTAGTTTAGGGTTTCTGTATGTGGGAGCGCAGTGCAGTGGCTGGCTAGCTGCCTGATGGGCCACAGGACCATGGTCAGGAGGAATAGGGTGATGGGTCCAAAATGGCGGACACATATACAGCCCTGCTTGGCTCCTCACATGCCCCTCACACTGGTCCACTTAATCGCTTGCGTAACAATTAAAAAGAAGTGATCATGCTACGCTCACCTGGGATGCACCGCGGCGCATGCGCAAATTTAATGCTTCATGGATGATCCAACAGTACATTCAATCCCAATCCATGACCATGCTACGCTCACCTGTGTGGGGTGCACTGCGGCGCATGCGCTAGGATATTTACTAATGATCTATGGATTACCCATCATCCATTTTTTTCCAATCGACCCGATCATGATCATGCAAAGCTCACCTGCGTGGGGTACACCGCGGCGCATGCGCGTGGGGAGGCCAGCGCCACGTCAGCAGCAGGTCCAGGTGGCGCCTGGGGGATGGTGGTGCAGGCACCGGAGGGGGCAAAGCGCCACCCGTGGTAGGCGCAGGACAGGGTGCCATCCGCCTCCACCCGCCCCTCCGACAGAGGCACCTGCCTGCGAAAGGCGGGGAGTTCTGGCATTAGGGTCTCTGTGCTCCCGCTTTCAACCTGATAGGTCTCAATGATTTAGCACCAGCCCTTCCCCTAATCAAGCACAGTAATTAGCTTAAAGCTGTGGTACTTGTAGTTTTACCGACACTTACTGGTCATCGAGTGTAGGGTTTAGGTATTATATTTAATGCGTCCTTACCTGTGCGGGCACCTGTCTTCGAAGCAGTTCCACTCCCCCTGCCCATCCCTCCACAGCACCAGGTCCTTCCCTAGTAGAGTAATGGGCACCGGATGGCGTGGCTTGTCCTCGAGGTACTGGATGATGTGCACTGGGTACCACTGCTTGGTCCATGCGTAGGTGTCGCTGGGGGTGGCGTGCGCGGGTGCGGGTGCGGCGGCAGGAGCCTTTGCCTCTGCACAAAACAACACACTTAGGGTTCAGGCTACGCATTTTAGGGTTTCCAATATGCACGGTGGGGAGGTTGTTCCGCAACCGCCCCTAGGGTTCAGCCCCTGCACTCCTCAGATTTCATTTTTAACGTAAGTATCATCTCCCTTGCTGGCTCCGGTGCTGCTACCCTGCATACCCCACCTTTGCCCACCTTTAACGATCTGGGTTTAGGGTTTAGGGTTTGGGGTTTAGGGTTTAGGGCCCTACCAAGGCTTATGCAGGGGGGTCCATATTATGACCACCAGCTACAATGCCCACAAGCGATCTTTACTAAGAACATTGCCACCCGCCTTCTGCCACCAAGGAAACACGCGGTGTAGCCCAGATTCAAGGGTTCAGGCTCGGCATGTCAGGGTTTTTGTCTAGGGTACAGGCTCCCATGACAGGGTTTTTGCCTAGGGTGTAGACCACCCCACCTTGTGCCACCGAGGAAGCAGCGGCTGCACAAACCCTAGGGTTTATACTCGGCACGTCAGGGTTTCCGTTAGGGTTTAGACCACCTATTAGCACCCACCTTGTGCCACCGAGGAAGTAGCGGCTGCCCGCACCAAGCCACTCCTGCCAGTGGCTCTGAGGTGCACGCTCCGGCCAACCCGTAGCGCGTTACCAGGGGTGGCAACAGCTGAGCGGCCCTGAGAATGGCAACCAGGTTGTGTGGGTTTTATAGATAGCCGTTTCCTTATCTGCACTCCAGCAGTGCACAATAGTCAGTGCCCCACTTCAGCAATACACAATAGTCGTTGCTAGTCCTTTTCAGCCACCTGGGTCTGTGGATAACGGGTGCATGCAACGCATGCCAATCTGGATATTGCCTGTCAATAATGCATGCATATAAGGAGGTATACTCGCCAACCCAGTAGGCACCTCAAGACTGGTAGGTATGACCGGTTTTCAGTACCTTCCAAGTTGGTAGCCTCGCGTGATGTGCCCTTCGCTGGGCACTTGGGCCTCCCAGGGCACTGCCGAGCCTGCCCGTTGTAGTGGCCATAGTGCACGCCATAGCGCCAAAAGATAACACCCTCTTGACAGCTGGCGAAGACAAGCTTGAGGCTCAGGCTTCCAACAACTCTTCAAGAGACTATGGACGGGATGTGGAACGGGTGCAGGAAATGGGCTTCGAGTGGACTGTGTGTGGTTTATATGAGCAATGCTATGCAGTAGATCGGACCACACAACTCTTTGTGGTGTGCTTCTCGCACCTTGCAGCAGCTCCTTAAACAGCGATAGGGTTCCTCCACTGATCACAGAAGAGATCTGTGAATGTTTTGTCAGCTACCGAACTAGCTCCTCCGCAGAACTTTCTCGGCTTTGGGGCAATGCAGACCTTTTCAGCCGTGTACCTACGCGTCACTTGACCCACCTAACTATAACGGCTAAAGTATCCTTGGTAACAGTGAGAGGTCCTGTTCCGTCGGATCCTGAAGGTGAAGTGCTGTCGTGGTGCGTCCTTCTTTGGTGGGCACTATTGTACACTGGGACAGCTGTCGAACTGGAACTGCTGGGCTAGTTGAATACCCGGATCCAAGATGCGGCACCTGAGGCTGAGACAGGTTGCAAACGGCACTCAACCACTTGCTGCGCATATCACCAGCAAGCTTTCAATCTTCGTGTCCAGCTTGGTCACTCCAGACGCATGCACCGGTTTGGCATTCATGGCAGCAGTTGTTACGTGGGTACAAGAGGCGAACAAAGATATGAGGTGATACGGCATGGTTGCGATGAGGCCCGAGAAAGGGAGTGCAGCGCCGAAAACGGGTTGGGCTTGGCATTGGAAGCCATGTGCAGGGTTTCCCGCCATTTTGCTGAGGCGTTTTTCATGCATGCATATGTCATTTTTAGTTGAAATTACAGGGGAAATATCTGGGTAGGATGGCGAAGGGAGTGTTGTTATTCGATCAGTCTGTTGGCTGTCAGGCTCCTTGCTCCTCAAACTCAGACTCTAGATATCGGGTGGTGACAATGCCTCTGGTCCTTTCAGGTAGGTTTTAACCGAAACCTACTGCCACAGCTCACGAGCTTGGTCCGAACCTGTTGTTTTTGTAATCATTTCCGTTGTGTCTGACAGCCAAACGTAAAAGGAGACCTTTCCTTTGTTGGTTTTGGCCGTCAGTACATCTGCTGGAAACTCGGTTGGACTGTTCCTCTCCATACCAATAGGCGTGCAACTTGCACGGACACGATGGATCCCGCGCAAGCGGCCATGTATTGCTGCACGGCCCTGGTTTGCGCGTGGCTGTTGGGTGGGTCTATGAAGGAGGGCGCAGCGTCTGTGAAAGAGGGCTTGAGGGGCTTTGGCTTGTCCACCATCGACCATGTAGCAAGGGCCCTCAACGAAGGTGAGTTTGCGTTGTTCGAACTCCCTCTGCTACCATGTTCACCTCCTGAAGGGTCTGTGCCAAGTTGAAAATACCGTGGTTGGTTTAGACTGGTGAGCAAGGTGCATGTACCAAGTGCAGCGTCACTGTCAACCCTGAGCAGCACTCGCCCACCCTTCGTGCAGTTGCAGTTCCTGTGTTGCTACAGGCTGGCCTATCTGTGCCAAACTCTAAGGACGGTGTCGTGTTTCCCCTTGTTTGCACGAACCACTAGGAAACTGTATGTTGTCAACCCCTGGTTTGCCCGAATAACTAGGAACTATTTGTTGTCAAACTGTTGTCCCGAGTCTGCACAATTGTCCTAGTGTCTGTAGGAATGCACCCTTGTTTCCCCACAGACCATGTCATGCGCCTTTTCATCCTCAAGCTTGCGTTGTGGGTTACAGAATTTCGTCACGAGGAGAAGATGAAGAGAAGGAAGGAGGGGGGCAAGAGAAAGAAGGAGGAGTGCAAAACGCGGTAGGAAAGCGCGGAGCAACTCCGATGGGTTGCCATGCTCTTTCCTCCTGTTGTTGTTGTACTCCTCCTACCGCCTCTAGCCCTCCTCCATCCTTGCTCGCCACGCATGGCAGCCACCCATGCTTTGCACCCAGGGCAAGTTCCACGGAGGTCCACATCTGTTGTGGAATACAAGTAGCCACCTTCTTTTTGCTCGAGGGGATTGACTTGCCAGATTCAAGAGCCAGCATTAGAGCGTTCAGTTTGTGGTTTGTGACTTACTGGAGCTGCTCATGTCCTCTGCGGGGGGGTGGGTATATTTTTGGGCATTTTAAAGCCAGGTGCATGGTTTCTCAACCGGACGCGCCTGTGCAGCATTGGCAACTGGCAGGTGAAAAGCACGTCAAACTTCGAGGGAGGGAAGGAGTCCAGCTATTGCATGTGCTGTGTAGTGACCCACATCCACCTGTACCCACTGCCACAGATTTGAAATCCACTGGAACACGGTGCGCATCCCGAGGAACAGCATCTCTCCCCCGGGATGCGCACCGTGTGTGAGTGGGTTTGGCAGAGGGTACGGGAGGGTGTGGGCATGCATGTTTGTGTGGTACGGTATATGTTTGTGCCGCAGCAGGAAGGTCCTTCTGGATATGGGTTTTGAATGTATACGATAGCTGCACCTATTAGGGATTCATTTAGAGTTTCCCATGAAATGTTGCATCTGATGGTTCACGATGATACCTCAATTGTTACAGTTGTGTCTTTGAACATATAATTCCACCTGTGGACGTTTCCCAGCTTTCTTTCCTTCTCCCAGGACCTGTAACAACTTCCATACAATGATCCTCTTGAAGGACTACCATGAGCCCGATACACAATGCAGCACTGTGTCAACTTTAAAGTGGCAGTGCCCCGCGTGGCAGTGCATTATGTACATGCCATTGGCTACATAATCACCCGGTTCTAAAAAAAAGAAAAGAAAAGAAAAGAAAACAGACGCCAAAGGCTACCCAAGTACGGTAGGAGTTGTGATTTCTGCCTGGCTTAAGCCTGTTCGTGACAAAGTTTTTGGCCTAGACCTCGTTGCCAGAGTAGAATTTTATGTAACCTCATTTCTCTCAACACACTCGATTGCAAAATGCCATGTAGCCATGTGTTACTGTAAAGAAAAGAAAACAAACACCAAAGGCGTGCATAAGGCAGCATAGCAGTTACGCATAGCCCCCACCAAGAACAAGTCACTCAGGAAAGCCATCACATTTAACAAGAATAAGAACTAACAATGTACCTGCGGCCACCCAGAAGGAGATTTTCAGTTCACTGGTCAATCCCAACTTGGAGACGCCAACCTTTGTCGCTCGGGTCCCTCCGCTCGAATGCAATAGCCACGCTGACAAGTCCTTTTGCTGCATGTAATCATGGTGGCCAGCTTGGGTTGATGGGCCCCAGAACAAGATCTTGGCAATTTCCATGATAACCCACATAAACTCTTTATTATTCTGCGTGACGACGCACTGATGCATCTATCAGTCTGGGAGAAAACGCATCAAGCCCATATACCACCCGGTGTTACAGATCTCTTGGCAGGCTGGCACTGCGCGCTATCCCCCTCCCATGCCCCCTAGTCCCCTCAATCCCATGGGATGGGTGTGCCCCGCCACCCCCCTCCACACCCCCCCGGCGCCGCACATCCCCCGCAGCGGTGGCTGTGCGGTGTGCCAGGAGGCGCGACGTGGCGTGGCGTTGCAGTTGCCGGATTGCATCTGCAAATGGGAGGGAGACGAGGTTGGGGTTAGGAGCGGCTGAATATTGCATGTGCACAAGGGGAGGAGATGGGGTGAGGCTGGGGAGGAGCGGGTGGAATGCATGCGCACAAGGGGAGGGTGCTGGGAGGGTGTGTGGTGTGTGGAGCTGCAGGGGAGCGGCTGGAATACAAGTGCTGGAGGACTTGAGGAAGGAGAGAAAGGATGAAGGTGCCAGGGGAGGGGCAGTGCAAACAGATGCCAGGTGGCGCAATGTGCGGCACCTACGGTGCCGGGGGCACAAATGTGGCGCATTGGCAAGGGTAATAAGATAATAATAGGACTATTATTATCTTATTACCCTTGGCAATGGTAGATGCCAAGGGGGCCAATCTAACTGAACGGCAATTTGGCGCGTTCGAGGCAGAGCTATCACTAGGATGATAACACTAGGGAAGGGAGCGATGTGAGCCAACGTGAGGCCACACAGCATGCCTCCTACCCCTACCTTGATCCACATCTCCTCCCTGGACCTCACCCCCTTCCTCAGGCATGGCAGCCAGCCAAGGAGAGCGAGCAAATACAGCCCCAGGGGGAACGCCAGCCCCTGAAAACCCTGCCAAGGGTTTCTGCGCCTGGCGGGTCATGGAGGTGGCGCGTGACGGAAACCCTTGGCAGGGTTGCGCCGATGACGTGGCGCGGGACGGAAACCCTTGGTAGGGTTGCACACCGCTGTACATTTTGGACAGCCTCCTGCAAGAGCACGGGGTGGGTGTTGGGGGGAGTTGCATGGGGTAGGGGGGGTTAACACATTCTGATGGCTAGTGGATCTGCAGCCCTCCCCTCGTTGCGCATGCCAACAATCGCCCTTGAGCATTGGGGAGTGCGGTAGGTGGGTAGGATCCATGGATGCCAAATCTCACCACACAGGCCCCGCGCCTCTCCCATCCCCAGATGCATCCCCAGATGGCTCAACAGCTGGCAGCCAAGTTCAACCAACCTGATCTTTTCCAAATCCCTCAATGACCCGTACCTAAAGATGTCACCTGCTGCTACTCCTAGCCTACCTGCGTGTTAAACCCGAGCCCTGAACCTGATTCCGTACCTGCTGGCTAGCCGGCTGGCAGCGGATTCAACGAGAGCTGCCGCACTGTGCGCCAGGGCAGCTTCCTCGGGGCTGCCTGCTTCATCCATCAGGGCATCCAAGTTGGGCTCCGAGGAAACCCTAAGCAAACCCTCCGGGGCCTGGCGGGTGCGGCGCGTCCACTGCAGTGAGGGAAAGAGGGTTACACACTGAAAACCTGAACCCTAAACCTGAGGCAAACCCTAAGGCAGAACCTTTTAGGGGGCTGGCAAGTGCGGCACGTGTACAGCAATGAGTGAAGGGGGGTCTCATGCCTGGAGCCCTAACCCTAACCCTTAACCCTCACGGAAACCCTCTGGCGCAGGAAGGCAAGCGCAGTCCACCATTGGATAGGGAACAAACCAGCTGGGTATACCAAAATTTTAAAATATCAAGGCATTTCCACTAAACCAACATTTCCCCCTACACAATGTCATTATCGACCAAGTTTTCTACCCCCTAGCCCAGCACCGCACCGCGAGAACAGACTCCGGAATCAACGCCAGCCGCTGCCCCACAGCCCAGGAGGAGGTAAGCAGCTGGTTGTACCGCAGGGCATGCTGAGCTGGCGGTGGTGGTGGGGGCGCGGGCCGCCAAGCGCCCCTGCCCGCCGCCCTATCCAGGTCCTTTCGTGTGATCATCCCCACCACGTGGTTGAACTCGTCAGTGACGCACAGGTGGCGTAAGCCCATGGAGAGGAACAGGCGGTGCACCTGCGGGAGGAGGGAAGCCCTGGGTTAGGGTTTAAGGTTTGGGGTCTTAGGGTTTGTGGTGGAACTCGTCTGTGACGCACAGGTGGCGCAGGCCCATGGAGAGGAACAGGCGGTGCGCCTGCGGGCGAAGGCAAACCCAGCGGTTGATCCACTCTTGAACCCTAAACCCTAGCCTACTGGGTACAGCTCCTGACAACTTATGTACTTGGAGAAGGTGAACCACACAATACATCCCGTCCACCCAAACCCTAAACCCTAGACCGCACCTTCTCAGCCGAGAGCTCCCGGCGCACAGTGAGCGGTGCACAGTTCATGAATGGGCGCAGGTTCACATATACCCCCTCGCCACCCCCCCCCACCACCTCCCCACCATCCGCCGCCAGGGGGGAGTACCCGCCAGGTGGCGCCCACCCATTGACCCACATAGCGGCCCCCCCATGTGCCGCATTTGGCACAGATGTGGGGGCCCAATATTGTGTCCCCGTGGTTGTCACATGTGCGCTTGGCGATGCGGGGCCGCCCCCCCGATGCCGCGCACCCGCATGTGGGTGGTGTTTGTGGTGGTGGGGTGGAGGGGTGGGGTGGCTCCAGTGGACCAGGGATGCTGCCGCCGCCGCCCCCCGGCGCATGCATGCTGCAAGGGAGGCTTCATAGCGCTCGGGGGACGGGGTGGAGGCGTGGAGGTAGCGGCCGGTGGCGTCGCAGAAGGCGCGGTGCTGCGGTGGGGTGGTGGGTGGTGGTTGAGTGTCTGTAAGGGTATTGGAGGAGGGGAGGGGCGAGATTGGGGAGATAAGGGCGAAATTGCCCTTACAGATTCATCATGTAAGTGCTGTTATTCCGTTACTGATCCCAAATGAGAGCATCATGTGATGTCATCATACATTGCAGCCAACTCCCTTCCTCCTCGCCTTGATCAGCACCTCCAGCTGACTCCTCAATTCAATTTCTTTTCCAATAAACAAAACATACATACACCCACCTTGAGCAGCACCTCCAGCTGGCTGCGCAGCACCACACCCTCCAGGCGCCACATGTAAGCTGGGTGGTAAAATTGCATCCAGAACACCACCAGTGCCAAATAGGCAGCATACGTTATCACAGTTCTGCAAGCCAGATTCATTCTGACTACACCCCCCTTTTCCTACCTTGAGCAGCACCTCCAGCTGGCTGCGCAGCACCACACCCTCCAGGCGCCCAGCCAGGGCTGGGTCGGGGGCAACCGAGTCACAGCTGAACACCGGGAATCCGTTGTGGGGTGTGTGCGCCAGGGCGTGCGCGATGCGTGCAGCTGACTCCACCTCCCGCAGGCCGATCACCGGGGATGACATGACCTGTGAAAGAGGCAGATGTGGATGTACAACCCCAGGGGTAGTAAATGGTACATGTGAAAATTGGGTAATGCCAGTGCCGATGCTAGACTTAGCGACCTGCAAGTGTCCTGATCAATCTGCTGCCATGTCCGAGGGCAATGCGGGCCAGCGGACACAATCCCCACGCAAGCTGATCTTTGGGGGTGGCATACTAATACACTGTGCGAGGGGAGGGAGGAGGCATGGGTGTAGGCAGAGGATGAGGGTGACAGTGCCAGCGTCATTGCAGCTGACTTTGAGGCCAACTTTGCCACAAGGGTCCACATAGAGGGATGCTGAAGGGTCTCCGCACATCCCTAAACCCGGAAACGCCCGTGTGTGTGCGCACCATTGCTGCCGACTTGGATGCCAGGGCGCGTGGCGCCTCTGGCCGCAGGTATGACACGCTTGCATCCCGCTCAAGTTCGCTCTCATACATACCATCGTGGTGCAGGTACTTGGCAATCCTGCGCGGTGGTGGTAGGGTTTTGAGTGTCAATAATGCTGCGAATTGACAGGGTCTGGTGGAAATATGATAACCCCAGCAGCAAGCTATTCCCCCACACTCCCTCCACCAAAATGACCACCGGCCCCAACACAAACCCACACGCAACGCCACGCCCATCCCCACCATCACCCACTAGTAAACCATTACCACCGCCAACACGATGCCAAGCAGCAAAGAAACCCTCCTCGTCCCCTCAACCATGATAGCCAATAAGCACACGCTGCTCCAAACCCCCCCCCCCCCCACCACCACCACCACACACCACCACCCCACCACCGCCACCCCACCACCCACCAGTTAGCCACCACCACCGCCATCATGATCCCCAGCAGCGAGTCGATCCCCCGGGTCCCCTCAACCACAATGGCAACCAGGCACACGCTGCTCCGGAACACACCCGCAAGCACACCAGTGGCAGCCACCAGCGCATACATGCCAGGCTGGATTACCCAGTGCTGTGGCAGGTGGGTGTTGATCACGATGCCAAACCAGGCGCCAAAAGAGGCACCCACCTGGAAATGGCGCAAAGTGGGAAAGATTTTGGTTCCAAAGGTGGCACTCAACTTGTTGTAGTAGCAAATTTTGGGTTTGGGTTCCAAAGTTGAGGGTTTTCATCACGATGCTAACAGAGGCAACCACCTGGAAGCAACAGGGGCTTGGAGAGTTTATTTCAAGCCTACACAGTTGACTGGCAACCAAACACAAACATGCAGATATGCTTCATGCCCATGGAACGCACCAGGATTGACGGCATGAACAGGCCCCCAGTGATCGCAATCCCAGAAACCATGGCCATCATCCCCAGGTTGACCACACACCCCGCGAAGAGTGAACGAGGGGTGAAGTGGCAGGCCTGTAGCGGTCCGCATGCCGTGCCTTGGGCCACTAGGGTTGTGTTGTCCATCGTGAAAATAAACCCTACCGTGGTGGTGGGGTTTGAGAGGAACATGGTGGCCATGTCGTTGTACTGCCCAGGGGGGCACGACAGCCTGCGGGTGTTGGGAGGGAGAGGATTTTGCGTACGTGTACAACAACGCATGAAATGCTACAGGGTCTTGGCTGAGGTACCAAGCTGATGGTTGAGGGGAAGCCAGGGTGGGTGGAAAAGCCTGGAGTGGTGGTAGAGTGTAAGAGGAATATGGTGGCTAAGTCATTAAACTGACCAAAGGGGCAAGACAGCCTATGGAAGAGGGGCGGGGGGAAAGGGGGTGTCTGTTTGGGCATTGTGATTGCGCTCAGAAACTGTCAAAACAACCTCTCAAGCAACCCACATTCCTCACTCATGCCGTATCGGCCCACCACTCCTCAGGCACCCGCACCACCGCACTACACCCTCCACCCGACACCCTATAACTCACGATCCCTCACCACTGCCGCCATCAACACCCACCCCACGCCTCTAGAGCCCTGAACCCTACACGCCAATCGTAAACCCTACATTCCTCACCTCATCCCGTATCTGCCCACCCACTCCTCGGGCACCTTCATGCAGCGCACCTAAACCCTCGACTCGAGACCCTACACCCTACACCCTCAACTCAAAATCCTACACCCTAGCTTCCTCACCTCATCCCATATCGCCCCACCCACTCCTCAGGCAGCTTCACGCAGCGCCCCCCCCACACCGCCAGCCCCAGGCGAATCCCCACCGTCACACCCACCACCGCCGCCACCTCCGCTAGGCGAAACCACCGGCGGGTGCGGGGGGCGCGCACCACCAGCAGCCACCTCCTCAGTAGGTTGAGTAGGGCGCCCATGAACCCCGCCACCACCGATGCAAGGATGATGATGGGGGCCTGGGCGGTGGGGGGTTTTAGCGGATCTAATGATTTGGTACTTTGGCAATTTGGTTTTTTTTACCGCCTAAATAAGGGCCCCCATGAATCCCGCAACCCCCGATGCAAGGATGATGATGGGGGCCTGGGGGTGTTGGAGGATTTCAGTGGGTTTAGGGTTTGTTTGCACACATGTACATAATGGGCTTACAGACAGTATGCAGCACACATGCTCGACAGGTTGACCATGGGTCTCTGGTGGATTTTGGGGTTTAAGGATTAGGGTTTGGGCGCATGCATAGCCATAATGGCTGCTCGGGTTGAGGGTTTACTTTGTGAGGCAATTTAAGGGTTCAGAATTGTATTCACCTGCAGGAGCCAGCTCCTGTTGTCCATTGCATGCACCCCCTCAAACTGCAATATGCCAGACTGCGACCTGCAAGCAAGGAATGTATTGGTAAATGTTGCCTATACCCTAAATAATGGTTCAGGGCCTTAGTGTTTGACCACAAACCCTGCACCCTACACCCGGCGCTCTCATAAACCCTACCTAGAGTGCAGCTGCATGAGCGTGAAGGTTGCCGCCACATTCACCTGGAAGCAGCGCCGGGTGGTGCAAACCCTAAACCCTAAACTGCACCAAGTGGTTCAGGGGCCTCAGCCTTAGACCACAAACCCTGCACTATAACTCTCCTGTTCAAACCCTAAACCAGGGACTGTACGACCTCGCAAACCCTACCTAGGGTGCAGCTGCATGAGCGTGAAGGTTGCTGCCACAGTGGCCAGGAAGCAGCGCCAGGTGGTGCGCCTCGACCAATAGGAGCATGCCTCCTCCATGGAAAACAGGACACCGCCGATGGGGGCACCGAAGGCAGCCTGCATGCACCATACTACTTCATGCTAGGGCGTAGCTTAGCACACAGGCAATGAGCAACAGCTTGCAAAGGGTTGAAATGGAGCGGAATTCAGGGCTGAATCTAGGAACAAGCTTCCTCCGTGGCAAAATGGACACGACCGATGGGGGCACCGAAGGCAGCCTGCATTGTGTCACAAGGGTAGGGTTTAGGGTTTGACCAATAGGAACAGGCCTCCTCCATGGAAAACAGGACACCACCGATGGGGGCACCAAAAGCAGCCTGCATGCAACAAAACATAGTAAATGCAAATGAGAAAGTAGTTTTACATGGAACAGTAATATGGAAAGCAAGCAAATCATTTACTCATATTTATTAATTGCGGTTTGACAACTTTAGGGTAAGGGTTCGGAATCCGTCATGCACATTACAGTTCATATATGGACAGCAAGTGCAGTGTAAAGTATAAAAGCGTGGTTGGTAACTTTAGGGCTTGGGTTTTGAATCCTCCATGAAGAAACAGCACGACGCCTCCACACCAGAACCCCAGCCCAAACCCTAAACATGACATACCGCGATGCCTGCGCCCGCCCCCGCCGCCACAAACTCCTGCATGTGCGAATCCGTAATCACGAAGTTACAGGGGGTGTCATCCCTGGGTTTGCTTCCCTCCCCGTCTTCGCATTCATCTTGGTCATCCTCCCCTTGGGGGTCACCGGAGCAAAGGCAGCATCCCAGCAGGGGCCCCAGGCGGGCCCAAAATGCTGCACATTTGAGGAAATGTGGGTGAGGGCAGGTGCCATGATATGCTATTCAGCAGGTGCCGAAGTTCTGTGCAAGAGATGGAAGTGTGAGCCCTCCCCATCTCCACAATCAAATATTTGAACCCCCATCTTTGGATGTTGTTGGGGCCCAGGCAGCATCCCAGGAGGGGCCCCACACGGCCCCAGCATGCTGCACATTTTAAACCGAGGAGATGGAGGTTGATGTGGGTGATGCGTAGCTGCTGTCCCAGTGAACAGCACTCAAACCACAAAAACCCTGTGCAGCACCCCTCACCCCCCCCCCCCACACACACACCCCACCTGTGCGCAGCATAGTCACCGCCGCAGCAGTGGCCGCCCCCAAATGCACCATGGGGCCCTCGATACCCACAACCAGACCGGATGCGCAGGATCACAAGACAAACCCTTAAAAAACACCAAAAAGCCTGGGAAACACTCTAAAAACCCTCGCAAATGCGCAGCACACACCCACCCTTAACCCCACCTGTGCGCAGCATAGTCACCGCTGCAGCAGTGGCCGCCCCCAGGTGCACCATGGGGCCCTCGATACCCACAGCAAGCCCGGATGCACAGGAGCAAACGGTGCCAATTAGCTTTGCAACCAGAGTCTTGGGGGATAGCAGGCCCGGCACCGCATTTCCATTCAAGAATGCCATGACCAGGGATACGCCTGCGCCACCCGCTGCAGGCGCCCACAGCTGCACCTGCAAGTGGGTAGGGATTTGTGAGTGTGTATTCTCGGGATTTTGTGGCTGTTTCGGGGCTGTTTTGTAATTTTTGAAGGTAATGTTTGGGACTTTGGCAACAGCAGGCCCGGCACCGCATTCCCATTGAGAAAGGCTATGACTAGGGAAACGCCTGCGCCACGCGCCGCAGGCGCCCACAGCTGCACCTGCGCAGGAGTTAGGGTGGTTTAAAGGGTTCATTTAGGGTTTTTCATGATAATTTTCGAAGTTGTTTCCAGGGTTTTTGGGAGGGAGACCCTAGAAAACTCTAATCCAAGGCAGTACCGCCATCTCACACACAGGCACGCCACAGCCAATCCCAGCACCAGGCACATCCCCCCAAACCCCGCCGCAGCCACCAGCAGCGCTTAGGATGTACACCAAAAACCCTAAACCCTGCCCTAGGGTAATACCCCACGCACCAGGCACGCCGCAGCCATCCCCAGCGCCAGGCACATGCCCCCAAACCCCGCCGCAGCCACCAGCAGCGCCCTTCCCTCCCCTCCCACCCCTGCATCTATCACCCCCTGGAAGGCCTCGTTTCGCTTCTCAATGAGGGCATCTGTAGCGGTGGATAGGAAAAACGCGATGCAGCCCGTGAGGGCGCCCGTGTATATGGATATGACCTGCTTGGCAAGGGTCAAGCCGGTGTACCTGTAGGGGCAAGGGGGGTTACATTTGTTATGGTAGGGTATGACAGGGTGTTTTGCACCATACCACAGTGGGATGTTTTTCCCGCCCGCCGAGCCAAAACCCTTGCCTAGGGTCCACTAGCAGGTTAGGGATGCAGTTGGTGCTACACTCTGCCCTTATTAACACTAAAGCTTGCGCTTGGGAATTTTCCACACTCTGACAGCCACCACATGCCCTGCCGTGCCTACTCACCACACCACACTTGGGTCTCAAACCCTTGCCTAGGGTTCACAAGCAAGGCTGGCTTGGAATGGATTGAAGTCATAGAGTTTCACGTACCCGTACAGCTTCCTTTTTGCCTTCTTGCCATGCGCCTTCCCGTACAGATCTGCCAGGCTCTGGAAGGGCTCATAGTCCAAACTCTCAGACAGCAGCATCTGGGTGGGGGTGGGGGCGCGGGAACTACCCCCACCACCCCCACCCCCACCACCTCCACCGCCAGCACTGGCGCCACCAGCAGGGGTGGGGAATGCCGCAGGGGTGGGTGCCACGCGTCTGCTGTGCAGGGCCTGGCTGAGCAGTGGCTGGGTGATGCTGCTGTCCCCCAGGTCCATGGTAATGGTACCTCCCCGGGCGGTGGAGGCGGCACCCACCCTCGGGTGTGGCTTGTGGGCCACCGTCAGCTCACAGCACGGTGCGCAAGAGGTGTGCCCCCCTCTTTGAAACAACTCGCTGAAGCCGGTGGGCACCCTAGGGTTGAGTTGTGCACAGACCGTACCCTGGTACGCCAGGGAGTGGAGGTGGCACAGCCCTGCAGGCGTGTGGCACAGCCGCTCACACCCAGCTCACGGCATGGTACACAAGCCAGGTAACCTTTCGTAGGTTGAAATAGTCGACAGTGTGGTGGAATAGGTGAGCTGCCTGCGTTTGAATTGCCTCAAGACCGGGTTGCAGCAGGCCCCGCGTAGGTGTTATGGCTTGGGCTCCAAGTACGGTAAGTACGGAGAACGCTGGCGAAAGTTAGGGGATTTGGAAACGGTGTGCAGTACGTAGCTAGTGGGTCTGTAACTGTGTGTAACTGTGTATGAATTGGAGGTTGTGTGTCTAGCCTTTCACAAGCGTAGCGAGACCGAAAGCTTCAACTGCCGTACTTGTGCACACCTAAAAGGCGAAGTGGTTGAAAACGGGACGAAGGGCTGGCGTTTCACTAGTGAGTCTCCAGTCCAGGCTTACGAGCTGGGAGTTGACCATTGGAAACTCGGACCATCGGATGGCAAAGCCGTTGCCTACGAAAACATATGCATGCATCACGCAGTCGCTTTCCAGGGGTTGCGCCACCAAACCCTGTGGGTCTGTCTACACTTACGAATGCTTGCAAACAAAGCAAGGCGCATAACATTGGCTGAAGCCTGGCTGGCATCCAACAACAGTATGTACCAGGTACTGGGCTCTAAAAGTAACCCTAGGGTTTTGTACAACGGACATAATTGTCTTGTCGGAGCGCGGGGGCAAAACCTTCATAAGCGTACACGAGAACACTGGAAAGCACCCTCTTTGCAACAATTCATACCACTTGGAGGGTTACGGTGCCCTTGTAGGCCAGCCACGCGTGTTGTATCAGGGCTTTTGAACATATGGGCTGCAGTGGTTAAGCCTTTCAACCCCTTACCCAAGCCTAAAAGCCCTGCTATGTGAGGCGGACGGGCCGCTATGGCGCTCTCACCAGCGCCTGCACAAGATCCTGACGCTGCTCCAAGCTGTGTTGACGATCGTGATCAAGGAACGTTCGACGACCCTGAGGCCCCTCTGCAAGACAAGCCTGCATCCGATGCTTTGGGTCACCTGGAGGACGCACAGGGCTTGAAAACAGGTGGAACGAGGACCTATCCCCGATGGTTTTCTCCCCTGCGGTTGCTGCTGCTGCTATGGGGGATGCAGTTCCTGGTTTGGCTGGACATCGGGGTGTTTAGCTCGAGCAGTGTGAATGGGACGAACGACCACACGGACGAGCATCCTAACGGGACTGGGCTACAGGTATCGTACCCTTACCCAAGCCATAAATATGTGATAACAGTGCAGTGTATTTGACAGGTCTCGTGTCTATTAAAGGCAGCTGCCCTCGTCATTGTTGGGTTTTCACAATGCATGCATGCATATGCCACTCACATGTACAAGTACACACGCTAGTGGCACGGTGCCACTGCGCTACAAGATACGCTTGGTCAGAAACACTGCAAATTGAAATACCCACCTCTCAAAACCTTGAACCTGGACGCTGTGTGCAATTTAAACTCGGTACGATTGCTCCATCCTTATAGTGGCGGGAACCACTGCCTTACCAACCCAATGCCAAGCACAACCCCGTTTCGCCATTTCTCTTATTGAGCATTGTTTCAGCGAGTACACCATACACAAAATTACTCTCGTCGCCTCCTGTGCTCGCTTTTGTTGTACTGTAGCGTCTGCCACTGCGTTTCCTGATAAAACTCGCCACTTCCACTCCCCTGTGCAGGGAGAGTTTGGCTTGAGTGACTTTGAGGATGGGCTGCTGTTTGCCATCGTGTACGTGGGACTCATCATGGCCTCATTCGTATTCTCTTCCCTGGCGCGCCACGTCAGCGCCTTCAAGCTCCTGGGTGCGGGTGGTCAGCGTACTAGGGTATGAGGGTTTTTAGGAATCAGGTTCCTTGGGGAATTGCGTTAGAATTTAGTCTTTATGGTGTGCCCGGCATGTCGGCACCTTTTAGTAAAAGTTTTAGTACCCCTGAGGTACTCTTACCCCAAGTACTGAGTGTGGCTGATAACCCTTGAGTGTAGGGTGTAGGGTTCAGCCCCGTACAACGTCATGGATAGGGAAGCGTACTGCCGTCAGTGATGATTACATCTGACTTTCAAGACCTGTGGGGTTGTGCAGGCGTGGGCATGGTGATCTTTGCGTGCGGAGTGCTGGGCACGGGTGCGTCACACAACCTGGCTGGCATGTTGGTGGCACGGTTCTTCACAGGGGCAGGTGAAACCCTAAACCCTAAACCTTGAACCCTACCTCCCAGGTCGTTATCCCCAAGCCCTAAGTGGTGGGAGGTTTCCGACAGCGGGTGGGGCAACCGTGAACCCAAACTTTTTCAGGGTGGGATGTGGCCACATGGATTTTTGTGTGTTCTGAATATGCAAAACGTCGAAGTTGTGTGTCTCCATGACCAATACTCTGATTTGTGCGGTTGCATGATCGACGGGTACACAAAGAGGTGCGTTTGCATGACTCTCTCTTGACTCCCCATGCCCGCAGGTGGTGCCGCAGCCATGACATTTTCCCTCCCCTTCCTTGACGACCACGCCCCCCTTGACAAAAAGGCGCTCTGGTTTTCCCTGCTGGCTGTATCCAACGTGCTTGGGGTGGCGGTGGGGTATGTGGTGGGGGGGGCGATGGCCACCGCCGCCAGCTGGCGCACCCCCTTTTGGCTGGAAGGGGGGCTGGCCCTCCCGTTCATCGTTTTCATATTTTTTGCCCCTTGCATCGAGCTGCGGGGAGCCAAGGGGACGCGTGGGGAGGGAGGTGGGTGTGGGTATGCGGGGGCAACGCCTGCATTTCAAACGGGGACGGATTTGTACCCCGCACAATGTTGATCATGTGATTGGATGAGTGCGGTTGGGTTCGTGCACATGGGTTACCGGGAGTTACTTACTCCCACCCAGCCTCCACCACCCGACGCTACAGGCTTCTCACTTCCGCCCTCTCCCACCCCCCTCCCCGCAGTCAAGCCCTCCCCCTGTGCCTACCTGGGGGAGTGGTGGGGCTCCATGCGGGTGCTGCATTCCCACCTGGCATTCATCCTCAAAACTACGCTTACTGCCCCGTGCGCGCTGCCCACCCTTCCACCATGGCACCCCCAGTTGATTTCACCCACATGCACACAACACCCTGCCCCCTCACCCACCCCCTCCCCTCCCCGCAGTCAAGCCCTCCCCCTGTGCCTCGCTGGGAGAGTGGTGGGTATCCATGCGGGTGCTGCACTCCCACCTGGCATTCATCCTCAACAACTACGCTTACTGCCCCATGCAAGCGGTGCTGGGGTGCCTCACCTACTGGGGGCCCCGGTATGGGAGGGATGTGTTTGGCAAGGGGGAAGATGCGGTGGACACCGCGTTTGGGGCGATGGTGGTGGTGGCGTCGCTGGCGGGGGCGGTGGGGGGAGATACGTGGTGGGGGTGGGAGGGGGAAGGGGGGATGTTGTGTAAATTGACTACAGCTGCTGCCCCATTCAAGGGCGCGTGGTGGGGTGCGTGGTGTGGGTAGTAGGGAAGTTGCATTTTGGGTCACCACCTCATTCACCCTCCCTGGATCGAACCCGTGACCTCTCAGATGTACAAAAAAATGTTGCTCTTTCCCCTCCATAGGTGTCATCATGGACCAGCTTGGCTCCACGCTGCGTGTGGGGTTTGCCATTCAGCTGGCGGCAGCGGCGCTGCCCCTGCTTTTCTACCTGGTGGCATTCTGGGCCATCACCTCATTCACGCCATTCATCATCGTGGTCGGGCTGGGCCTGGCATCGCAAATGCTTGGGCAAGGGCCCTCATGTATGTCCAGAACCCGGACTCATATAGTATGCTTGAAACAATGTATCAAGTGCCAGTCTGCATCATTCAGGCAATGCTGGTGTTGCAATCAGAACCCTGCTTTAGGGTCAAAAGCCTTTATTCCCCAGCCGCCAATGCGTTGCCCAGGGTTTCCCAGAACCCTAAACATGTGCTGGTCCTCTTCCAATCCTTGAGCATAAAACCAATCCCAGTTAGGTGTAGGGTTTAGGGTGTACAAAGAAGGTTTTCCAAAGTATTTTCATCCCCTGTGCAGATGCCATCCAGATGTGGACAGTACCAGCCGCCCACCGCCCCGCCGCTCAGGCGCTGCTGATGTTCACCATGCATGCGCTGGGGGATATACCCACACCGCCCATCGTGGGGGCAGTACATGGTGCGGAGCAAAGTCTCTTTTTGTGCAAGCTAACCCTTGTTGCGTTGCTGGTGAATGTGGGTGGTCATGTATGAGTGGGGCCCTGCGGGGTTGGGGGAAAAATAAACTAAAAACACGTCAGCATCCCCATCAAACCACCACCGACAGGTGGTGGCCGCTGAGCATTTCATGCACTTCATCATTTCCAGATATCAGGTCCACCGCCAAACGGCTGCCGGGCAATGTATGTAATTATTTGATTTTTATTTCTCTGTTTCCACAGGTGCCACCGGCAACTGGCCGCTGAGCATGACTGTTATCACCGTCACCCTGGTGGTGTCGGTGGCCATGTACGGCGTGGGGGTGGCTGTGGCGCCAGCAGCTGCAGACTACCGGGAGGCAGAGGAGGTGCAGGGCTGTGGGGGTGGGGATGGGCACCCGGCACAGCCGCCAAGCCCCACCCATTTGACGGTGCAATAGCGGCACATACTGGCAATTTCAAGGGAATAAAGTATTTCTATTTATGTTTCACTACTGCTCGCACTGAACTTCATACTTCCAAGTTGAAGTTTGAGCCCATCTGAATTGAATTCAAGGGAATGGAGCGTTTCTGTTTATGTGCTGTTGTAAGAGTGGTCGCGTAGCCTACTCATACTGAGTATGAGCCCAATTGTATTCTGGGTTTTGGGGTTGACAATTGTTCCCTTGTCTCTGCCTTCAGCCATGTCTTACTGCGTGCAATTGTGTGGGTGATTCACCCATAGCAACATACTGTATATGCTGTCTGTACAATCGGCATGTTTTTATTTGCCATATCGTGACAGTCCAGAGATTATTGGTGAGCCAGTGTGACCTTCATTTCTTTCGCAAAATCGGTGCAAAAGCGTGGATTTCAATGGGAGCTTTATCGCAAGGCTACAGCCATAGATGCCATCATTGTGCATAGAAGGAGCACTGTGCCCTTTTCAATGCCCACCGCTAACAACAATACACTAGTAAATTAGCTAAATGCTCGACGAAATGTGGAACGCAGTCTCCAAACTCATTTGTTCCCTGAGGCTCAGCTTGACTGACGGCTGCACAAATTGGATGACGCTTTAACTAAGTTAGTCCAACCAACCAGACCAACAACAAACACAATCCCCTTCCACATGTGCTGCAGCCACTTCGCGTACACAGCCACACCAGCTGCAGCTGCTATATATCCAGTACTGCTACTATCATTAGGCCCACAGTGACCCTTAGCCCTAAACCCTAACGATTGTTCATCAGGCGGCCTGTGACCCTAAACCCTAACCCCTAAACATTGTTCCTCGCCTGACCTCGCACGTGGACGTCCAAGGTACCACCACGCAGCACTCCAACACCTGAATGCTCCTCTTCCCCTTCTTGAACTTAAAACCCACAGCAGCTTTCACTTTCTTGGATAATATCATATTAATATTATGAAGGCAGCAAGCCTTTGTACATTTGTTGAGCGGGGTCACACCTTGGTCACCGTGGAGGCTGGCTGACTGGAAGTTGCTGCATTCAATGGCGATCCCATCAGGAAGAGCCGGAGAACACCTGTAGGAAATGTGGATGGGGGGTTGTTGGAGGGGGTTGGGGGTAGTGAGGAACCTTGTGCCAACCCTCCAAAACAGCCGCAAGTGACAGATGAGTGCCATGACATTCAGAGAAGTTTTCCCCCACCGTACCTTCACTGCATGGAGGAGAAAACAGTGCGGATGGCGTAACAGATCAAGGCTACCACAGCCACATTCATACACACTGTGAGGAGGAGAAAGAAATTCTGCAGCTGGCGCTCAAACCTTCCAGGTGAGTCGCGCTGCTGGGCTAAGGCCTCCGCCTGAACAATGGCGTGTTGTAGTGAACTGATGAATCAGGGTAGCTTGCACAAGGTCTCATTTGGCATACGTGCATTGCGCTCTCAGATTACTTTTCAGCTGGAAATAACGGTTACCCATGCTACAGCAAGCACATCTCAAAGTAAGGGAATACATCTCTTAACTATCAACCTTCTTCGCGGCCTTCCCCAGGTCTGCAACCGAGTTCGAGGTCTGTCCTCCCGGCGTAGAAACCGAATTTTTGGTGGTGGTGGTGGTGGTGGTGGTGGTGGTGGTGGTGGTGCTGGTGCCGGTGGTGGGGAGCCTCGAGGTCGAAGCTGCTGATTGTTTTTTTCTTTTTTTGACGGGCTTGTGCACTGACGACCAAAGCTGACATATGTCCTTTTGCCTTAAATGGCCTGCCTGGGGCCGAAAGTGCACTACCCTTGGAAGCTAGGGTGCAGCGCAGCGTTGTTGTCAATGCAGGCAAGCATTCAGCTCTTGGTGACCCCATTAAAAAGAGCCAAAAACCTGTGGAAAGGTGGGTGGGAGTTGAAGACTTGGGGTTGGTGAGGGTTGCAGGAATTGAGGAACATGTCCCTGTGTCAACCCTCCAAAACAGGCGCAAATGACAACTGTGCCAGGACATCGAGAGAAAATATTGTCCAACCGTACCTTCACTTCAGAGAAAACACTACAGTGCCAACGACGTAACAGAACAAGATGATGAAACCCATCGACAGGAGATATGCGAAGATGATGAAATAATCCTGCAGCTCAACACCTAGAAGACCCCCAGCTGAGATGTGCTGCTGCACCTGAATGACAGCATCCAGTGCTGAGGTAACGGTGTTGCAGTGAGCTGATGACCAGAGCAGCTTGCACAATATATCAAGCTCTTCAGATGAGACAAGAGGTGTTCAAAATCGCAAGCTGTACTTTTGTCACCGTTGTGGGAGAGGTTGCGCTTGGCTTATCTGCTGCAGGCTCATGAGGTTGCGCTTGGCTGATCAGCCGCTTGTGGTGGCGGAGTAGGTGGTGGGGGGCCTCGAAGTCGACTGGTAGTGGTGGTTGTGGTGGTTGTAGTTATGGTTGTGGTGGGGAGTGGTGGTGGGGAGGTTATGGTGGTGGTGGTGGTGGTGGTGGGGAGCCTTGAGGTCGACTCTGAAGCTGCTGCTGTTTTCCACAGTTTCTGGCGGGCAGGTGCCTTGACGGGCAAGGCTGGCAAATTTAGCCCTTTTGTCTCAAAAAGCCTGCCTGGGGCCACACTGCGGCACGAATCTGAATTACTCACAAGCTTGGAAGCTTGCACGCAGCGCAGCGTGGTTGTCATTTGATATGGTATTTTGCAACGCATGCATTCTGTTATTTTGCATGCATTCGGTTTTTGCTTCGGGTGCGTCAACGCCAAAAGTGCAGCCTCACCCTCTGCCTGGCAACCACCAAGAGCCACAAATGAGCACGTTTCAATAGTTGGGCTGGGCCTGGCATCGCACGATGGTGTCCGGTGTCTGGCGTGGAATTCAAGCTTGGCCTCAAGTTGGTCTTTAACCCTGAACCCTAAACCCTGACCCTAAACCCTGGGGCCCCTGGTCGACACTCACTCGAGTGAGTATGAAGCCCTCGCCCGAATACTTCACACCTACACCCGGAACTGTAGTTTCGCTGATGTTCACCATGCAAAATGGGAACATACCCGCACCCCGCCCTTCGTACATTGCACGTGGGTGGCAAAACCCTTGTGTGGGGTTTGTACCAACCCGCATTGTGCTCTGGGACCTTTGTGCATGTGGGTGCACAAACCCTAACACCAGCACGTTGCCCATTGCTTCGACCTGTTGGTGAAGCAAACAACCCTAGGGGTTTCACACTGGTGCCCTTGAGGGCATGCTCTCCCTTTATAAAGGTAATTACCCAGTTCTGAGACCCTCGTGGAAATGCGTCCGCCAGTGAACCCCAACACCAGCACATTGCCAGGCACCTGAGTGGTCTATAAATTGTACAGCAATAGGTTTGCCGTGTGTCAGACTGTCGACATGTTTTATTTTGCCTTGGTCGTCATTGTGACAGCCCAAAGACTTCCTTGTGACCCTCATTTTCTCGCAAGCTAAAATGTGTAACTGCGTGTAGGAAAGCAGTGTAGCAAGATAGGATCCTTTGGATTTTATTTACAACGTATGCTTCAGTCCGGTCATCACATAACAACCGCTCTTGAAGAAAGTTCCCTTTAGCCGCTCTTTGTCCAGTTCAGTACTTTTACAGACGAATACTATGCAACCCCTGTATTAGGTTACCGTATTACATATGGGAAAATAAGCTCACATAGACAGACTTTGGGGGTCTAGTCCACGATTCTGCTCAAAGAGGGCAAAAAACCCTAGAAAAAACAAAACAATAAAAAATAGTATTCCCGCCGTGTTGAAAGGCGGTCAACGGCGGTGTGCCGCCGACCAAGACCGTTGACCGAGTCAACCACAATTTGTTTCTTCAAGTAGATTCTGGCCAAGTGGTTTAAGGGCTTTGTTTGCACAGCACTTGCTTACCTGCTGGATTAGCCAGCCTTCTAAACTGTTGGGTACGGTTATTAGACCGCAATGCTTTCATAGCGGTGAGTCACTCCTGGTTCCGTGCAACGATAGGAGACAACAGCTCGTTAAATCCAGGTTGTGCACTTTTTACAGCACACCGTACACGTCCCTCTATCTCCTTCCACAAGATAGCGTCGTCTTGGCAGCCGTTAAACGATGGCGAGCGGCACAACAGCAGATGATCCGATTGGGCCAGGCCAAGAGGAGGAGGTGCACAAAAAGCCACCCAAAAGCGTGGTGAAAGACCGTATCAGCGTGCGTACCTGCAAACCTAGCACTGCTGCCGTCGTTAACCGGTGTTTGTTGACGGTACGGTCCTCACGGTGCATCTTTTGTTGCAGTACTTCCAGCAGCAGATAGAGGGTCTCAAGGCGATTGTCCACGAACCAGTTGTGCAAGCACCATTGGTGCAAGAACCAGCAAAGGCCGTGGAACCCATGACGGAGCCACTGTCGCCTGAGCCACAGATTGGTTCAGGAAGGCAAACCACCCGTCGGGAGTTCAAGCTGTTTTTCAGGTAAGGGTTGCGTGGCACAGGTTGAAAGTTAGCTAACCACACAAGACTAGCACAAGCATGCTCCACTCAACTCTACCCTGGCAACGCTTCCACCATGTGTGAACATCCTTGCTACTGTGATCTCTGGCTTGTGCCTGATTCTCCATGATAGGGGGCCTTATCCAACAAAAACCTGCTACCTGCAGGAAACCACAACTGGCTCAGGCTGTGGAGCGGCTGAAGACGCAAGAGGAGCAGGCTCAGCTCGCCAGTGCGCAAACACCAACCGGTGGGTACCCACAACACTTGGCTCCACCTTTGCATATGCATCTGCTTCAAGGCTAACCAAGGTGTAAGGGGTGTCAGGATAAAACTGCTTGCGGTGCTTGGGACACAGCTGACTGTTCACCTATCTGTACTGCTGCAACGCTTGCACTGATCAATATGCACCTGCTCCTGTTTTGGCTCAGCCAACGTTTCCACCTTGCTGCAGCTGCGCACAACCCCGCTGGTGGTGGGGAGGCTCCGCCTATGGTCAGAAAGCCACGCAGGGAGGGGCTGGCGCTGCGTGCGGGCACAGGCAGAACCACCTCCAGGCGGGGCTTCTGCCTGCAGGCCGCCCAGCCCCAGGTGTCCATCCCCGAGCCTGTGCAGCAGGAGGCAGCCACAGAAGACTTGGAACTGGAGGGCGTTGCGGGAGAGGTGCAGATGCTGGAAGCCCTGGAAGACCTTGGCATGCTGGAAGCCTTTGAAACCAACAGCACCATGCCAGAAGCGGCGCCCAAGGCAACACCTGCAGGGGACGCTCAGATGCTGGAAGCCGCGCTTGAGGACCCCCAATCTGCGCCAGAGGCAGCGGCCAGCGCACACGAATCTGTGCAAACCCACCAACCTGACCAGGGGCAGCAGCAGCTCAGCTTCCGCACCCCCGCCCCTGCCAAGCTCCCACCCACAGCCAAGCGGCACTCCACCGGGCCTCCCCGCACAGCCGCCAAGCCCACCCCCATCGAGGGAGTCCCAGAGATGTTCCTGTCCATCAGGAGGCGGCCAGCCACCCGCCAGACCCCAATGCAAGGCTGGACGCCCATCGAGGGCGTGCCCGAGTGGTTCTCAAAAGGGAAGACGCCCGGGAGGTCCCGCCTGGCCCTCAGCAGCCTGGCCAACTCCACCGAGGTCCCCACCCCTTGGCGCACAGAGGTGACTAAATACACCAGAAATAACCTGATTAAATTGTGTCATTGTCACAACGTGTTTCCTTGGGAGGGCGAAATACCAAAATAAAATTCCATGCATAGCTGCATACTATGTACTTCAATAATATTCTTGTGTATCATAGCCTGTTACTGTTTCCAGGCATCCGTTTCACCCCAAAATCTCAGTGGATTACTTCAAACCCTAAATCCTCATATATTTGTGTCCAGGGCCAGGGGGGTTCAGAGGGCTCTTTTGTCTTCCGGCGGGTGGAGCCAAACCAAGCGCTGGCCAACGCCATCAACCTGGCAGGTGCGCAACAATCCAATCGCCCCTCCCCAGCCAAGAGCATGGTCCAGGAGCCAGCCACTGGGCAGCAGTCCAAGCGGCCCTCGCCGGTTGAGGGCGTGGTGCAGTGCCCTGCTGTTGGCACCAATCTGGATCTGGATCAGTCTCACGAGGTGGAGCAGGGCACTCCCCAGGAGGTTGCGGCTGGGTTCACCTTCCCCACGCTCACCGGGGACCAGGACCAGAGTGGGGACCAGGATAGTGATGACGGGTTTGATGCGGGTGGCGACGGTGGCATGGAAGACTATGGGGATGCCGGTGAGTGGTGGTCACATGCAGGTGATAAATACCCATATATCTGCATGCTCTGCACTTCACAATCACCCCATTACATCCAAATCATACACCAGCATGACAGGTTCCAGCACTCCCGCATCCCCCCACACGCACCCATGGGGCTCTTGGATGGAACGCATCCAGTGATGGTCTTCCCGTTGTCACGCACTAGGTAGGCCCATCTGAGGTGCATCCTGTCGGCCGCATGCATTGCACCTATCTGCTGTAGCCACCGTAACACCCTGTATTTACCGTTTCATCAGGGTTTCACCCTCCTTGACACACTCGCATTACCGCCCAGGTGGCTATTCAGACGATGAGCAGCAAGGGGGGGAATTCGAACATGCCGACCAGGAGAACCAGCACCAGCCACACCAGAACCAGGTGGGGACCCCTCCCATTCTATCTTTTGGCACAAGGATTATGGCACTGTTGGAAGAATTTTGGTTTCCTGTGTCTTTGCATACGTTGGGGCTGCTAACGTGGCTGTATTACTGAAATGCACGTAATTAGCATGGTCTGCCTTCATTACCTGAGTACCAAAAAACATTCAGAATGGTACAAGCAATGCCTGGACATAGCTGAGGGGAGCAAGCTTGGTATAGTCTGACTGCTGACGTGGCTGTGTTGCCGAAGTGCATGTAACTGACAACAGCTGTCATTGTGTGCAGCAGGTGCAGGCGGTGGTGCCCCCGCAAGCCTTGCCTGGCACCAGCAAGGCACGCGCTGTCAAGCGCAAGACCAGGGATGGCGAGGTCGTGAGCCGGGAGGGCAGGGTCCGCAAGAGCCTGGCAGGTGAGCACAAGTTTGCTTTTAAATGTTCTTTCAAAATGAGGATACTGTACTACCAATATACATAGCGTGGGCGTGAGCCAGGAGGGCAGGGTCCGCAAGAGCCTCGCAGGTGCATGCAAAAGGAGTAGTAAAATCCTTTGTGTGCAGCGACGGGCTGGGCAGGATACGCACCACAGGGTTTTCTAAAGGAGCATTAGCTTAAAGTGAACCCTACAAAACCCTTTCTCTTCTGGTGGAGACTTGCTTTGAGTTACGCACTCACTGGCAGATATGCACGGATGGAAATTTTAACAACAGGAATACGAAAAAATGTAAATATGGATAGATAATCAATGCCGTATACTACATTGTTGTCTGATGCACTATGTGATTCCCAGGTGATGGCACGCATGATGTGCGGGGCGTGCGCCGCAGCACCCGCCAGCGCCACGCACCACTTGAGTACTGGCGTAACGAGCACAAGGTGTACAACAGGGACCACAAGAGTGAGTGGGAGAACCCTGATCCCTGAAACTTAGTCCCTTTGCAACGTGGACACCACCTCGTGCAAACACCCGCGCCTAATACACTCCCACCCCCACCCAAACAGCCCTCAGCCACGCCCTCGCCAGGCTCAGTGCTATGTGTGGCACTCCCTTTACCCCCATCTACCAGCCCTGCCCACACCCTGCACCACACTCTGTGCATGGCATCACTGGCCGCACGACTGACACTCCCCCCCCCCATCCTCTTGCAGCCCTGCCCACGGTGCACCACATCCAGACGCGCACCCCCGACCCCATGTGGCGGTACATTCAAGACCCAATCAGGCGCAAGGCGCGGGCGCAGCGCTGAGGGGGCTGGGGGCCATCAAGAAGCTGCCGGGAACCCTAGCAGAAGGGTTTACTGAACGGTCCACAATGCAGTGTTACACACTGGGGCGCTGTGTGGGGGCTGGCCAGCCCTAAGCCAAAGTAATGTGTGTGGTACCCATGCTGTGGTGTAGAGCCAGCAGGGTTGTGCCCAACAGGGTTTTTCATGTTGGAGGTTGGACAGCATGGTGACAGCAGGCACCTAGGCGGCTGGTGCGTGGTTGCGTCGGCATTTGCAAAAAGCTGTGAACGTTTTTACAAACCAACCTCTCCTTAGGAAGGCTTCAATGCCAAGTATCTGCATATATACACACTGGAAAGGCAAAATGATGAGTGTGTTTTCACCTGCGGTTAAAGCACGTGCTCCCGCTGTCTCATTGCATGTGGTAGGCTAAGATTGGGGCAGGTCCCATCTACCAGGGAATGTTGCATCCATTGGAGCCTTAGGCAACCTCCTGTCAATGCAAGATCAGCGCCCTGGTACCACAATGAATAAGCTGCTTGTTTTTGCAGCTCCTGGAATTTTGCACCCATTTTGGCAAGTTGACCTTGGCTGGTGGCTGCGCGCGGTCCCGCTGGTGAGATCTAATAGACTTGGGCCAGCCCGTTTCCTGCACAGGCATTTGGCGTATGCACTGCACCTGTGCCCCGTGATTTCCTTTCTTCATTCGTGGCGCTGGATGCAACTTTATGAGCAGACAGCGCCTCAGGCGGGCTGCATGCCCTGAGGCAGGATTCGAAACATTATGTTGTTCTTATCATAGTTTGCAGCTTGCTCTCAAAAGCTGGTCTAGTTTCTTCATTGCATTATAGTGCAGTTTCCTGGCACTGGGTTACCGTAAAACCTAGATTTTATTTATAAAGCATTAAACAGGCAGTGTCACTGACATTACAACGTAATGACAGCGCGCACCCAAATTCAGATCTGCACATGCAATTTTGTTTATTGCCATCATGGTGATTGTGCAATCAACAATTGCAACTGATGATTGAATTTCATGTCAGCTAAATGCGCTTTTTCTGCACCCTTGTCAGTTGAACATAATCATGGCCATGGTACCAGAGTCCGCAAAATCCAAAGGTTACGCAAGAAAATGAAAAACACAACGCCGCCCCACACAGCTCGTGCACATCGTGCATCACTAAGACTTGCCATGAAAGGGAATCATTCACGACCGCCAAAGCTACAGCCGAGCGCTAGGCTCTATTTAAAAACGTTCAACGGGAGCAAAGTTGCCAAACGGGAAAGCGAAAGGAAAGGCTTGGGAAGTGTCTTGAAATCAGTTACCGTACACGTCAAAAAGCAACCACTCTGTCCAACTTAGCAGCCAAACAGTTGGCGACAAACCTACACAGGGTTTGGGGTTGGGCAGGCCCTCCCCGGTGCTCACGAGTTTTGAGCCCCTGGCCAGCAGACATCTCCTGTGCACCGCACCCCCATGCGGTGGGTGGTGGGGATGGGGGTGCTGCAGAGTGCTGGGTGCCCTTGGCTTGCCCTAGCCTAGGGCTGAGCCGCGGCGGCTGCTGGTTGGTCGCATCCCTTCAAGAGACGGTCCCTGGTGGGGGATGGGTTGCATCCTTGCCCCTGGGGGGGGGGGGGTACGCGTGCATCCGGTGGGGGGGCCCGGCCCCGAGGGCGCATGCCTCTGGTGGGGTGGGTGGGGAACGCGCGCTCCTGGTGGGGAGTGGGGTGCATGTGTCACTGGTGCGCCTTAAGCAGCTGCACAATCTCCCTTGCATCTGGTCTCTGCCTGGGGTCCTTGAGCAGGCAGCGGTCAATGAGCACATCCACGTCGGGGGGGCACTCCTGGGGGACCCTGCAATCGGAAAAAAAAATACAGCTAAAAAAACGACATTGGAATAGAGGGACCTCGCAATTGCTAGACACACATGTGCGCAGGTGTAAGTTTTTTTATCAAGGGTTTAGGGTTCTGGGTCCTTTGAGCAGGCAGCGGTCGATGAGGGCATCCACATTGGGAGCGCGCTCGTGGTTCACCCTGCAAATAGGCACACAATGCGCAGCACCTCCCCTGCCACCATCACCACCACCCCATCCACCCCCTGGCACGCGGTACCTCCCCCAGACAGCATAATCACGCACCTCCTGGCTCTGTACATCCTCATGCGCGGCACCTCCCCCGCCACAGCCACTACCACCTCCCACCACCACCTCCATCCACCACCACCACCACCCCACCCACCTCCTTTCCCTGTACATCCTCATGCGCGGCACCTCCCCTGTCACAATCTCCCACAGCACCACCCCGTAGCTGAAGATGTCGGCCTTCTCACTCAGCCGCTGGCCAACAAATATCTCGGGTGCCATCCAGCAAAGGGTGCCCAGGCCTGCATACAGCACATGCTCTCAGTCACTAGTTCACACAGCTACTTGGAAAAGGTTAAGCGGCAATTGGGCGATCACAATGCAAAACATGTACATCTCCCCCCACCCAACCTCCACCTACATCCCTCACGCCGTGAGGTACTCCGACTCACAACCCTTTCACCCTAAACCCCTAACCCATGGGCGTTGTGAGGTACTCCGACTAAAAAACCCTAAACCCTAAAGACTAAAACCCAAAACCCTGCATCCCTCACCGCTGGGCGCCGTGAGGTACGCTGAGCGCTTGTATGGTACTTTGCAAACCCCACATCTGCAAGCTTGATCCTAGGTCCTAACCCCCACAAAGACTTCTCGCAACTCTCTAAACCCTAAACCGCTCACCGGTGGGCGCTGTGAGGTACGCCGAGTGCTTGTACTTTGCAAACCCCACATCCGCAAGTTTGGCCACCCCCCTGTTGCCCAGCAATACATTGCTGGACTTTATGTCGAAGTGGACAAGGCTGCGGGAGTGGTGCAGGTAGTGCATGGCGCACGCCACATCTAGCGCAACCTTGCGGCCCCTGCGGTGGCAGGAAAACCCTAGTTTAGGGTTCTGAGGATGCGCTGTATGGCATTCATGATGTGCAAGATAGGGGTAGAATCCGGGTTGAGACCCTGTTGTGCAGCAGCATGTGCGAGGATGTTGATGTCAAAGTGGACCAGGCTGTGCGAGTGGTGCAGGTAGTGCATGCTGCGCGAGATGGTGCAGGCCACATCCAGCGCAACCTTGCAACCCCTGCGGAGTGGGGAAAGCCTAGTTTAGGGTTCTGTGGAGTTGCTGTGCAGCATTCTGGAGTTGTGGGAAAGGGGCAGGACCCTGATCGAGGCCATTTTGCCCCTTCACTAGCCCGCACTTGGCAGCAGGCGACTTGTCCGTTCTTGCCAGGGGCCTGGTGCCTGGGCTTCTTGCGCAGCATCACCTGCTTGTAGGCAGGCCCTGCAGTGGAACCCGCACGGCGGCCAGCATTATGAACTTCCTGGCGAAATCCAAGGTGCTTGGCGCCTCGCTGGTACCAGTGCAGGGCTGACTGCAAGCACGTGATGCTGCGCAAGAAGCGCAAGCAACAGGTCCCTGGCAAGAACATGCCATGACCTGCTGCCAAGGGCGGCATTGTGAAGGGGCAATTCTGGATCTGATGCTCCAGATACCTCCCCTCACAACGTCCAGCATTGCATTGGATATGTTTTGATGTCAACGTGGGCCAGGCTGCGCGAGTGGCGCGAGGGTGCATGGCGCAAGCCAACACCCAGCGCAAGCTTGCGGCCCCTGCGGTCAGGGCAAACCCTTGGTGAGGGTCTCACACAGTGTGAGGGGAGTGCTGTACATCTGGGAGGAGTAGGAGGGATGCAGGCCCGCGCCAAGGCCATGGATTGAATTAGAATTGCACCAGGCTTCGCGCGTGGTAGCGCAGGGCGCATGCGGCACCCAGGGCGGCCCCTGCGGAGGAAAAAACCCTAAGTTAGGGTGCATAGGGTGTGCTCCTAATTAGGAAGACGCAGGCGCCCAGCTAAGCGAAGGGTTCAGAAGCCACTTATAACCCCTTTACAGGACTCCACCCGAATCCTGCCACCCTTCGCTGGGCGTGGGGGAGTGCTGCTGATTCCTGGGAGGAGCTGGCAATGGGTGGGGGCCGAAGCAATTGTGAGGCTTGGTTTACATGGGTGTGTGGGGTGGGGTGCACCTTGCCGAGCGCAGGGGCTAGGTTAGGGTACGGTGTGGGCAAGGTGTGCGATACATGCGTCCAAATTGCATCATTAGAGGGGGAAAGCCCTCTACATTTGCCATTTCTAATGCCGAGGCTGAGGGTTGGAGTTGTCAGCCCGCCGCAGGTGAATAATAATTCAGAAGACAAAAAAGGAAGGAAAAAGCCGCCGCCGCAGGTGATTATCCCGGGCCACCTAGATGTCGCCTTCTGTACCCACAGTGCATTGACAAAGGTTTAAGGTGTAGGGTTTAGAGTTAGGGTTATGGTGTAATGGGTATGTGGGGAGGGGGGCACCTTGCCGAGCACAGGGGCTAGGGTAAGTACGGTGGGGCAAGGTGTGGGATACACGCATCTACAACTGCAATATTGAGAGGGTGTAAACCTCTACAACTGCCATTCTAATGCCGAGGCTGAGGGTTGGTGTTGTCAGCCCGCCGCAGGTGAATAATAATCCAAAAAAGGCAGAAAAAAGGAAGGAAAAAGGTGAGTTAGCTGGTGCCACCTCGATGCATCGATGGGTACCCACAGTTCATTGACAAGGGTTTAAGGTGTAGGGTTTAGAGTTAGGGTTTACTAGAAGAGGGCAGGTTGCAGGGGGAAGATGCCACTTGGGCGCAAATGGATCCCTGGTGGACAGCATGGTCGACCAGCATACACTAGGTTGCGGAAGACTGGAAGGGTTGCAAACCGGTGGTTGACAGACTACTCACACCACCGTGGCTTGAAATTTCTTCCAGTTGCCAGCAACCTGGTCTATGCTGGTCGGCCATCCTACCACCGAGATGTCATTTTGAGCACGGGTGGTATCTCCCCCCTGCGACCTGCACCGATGAATTCGAGGGAACAAGTACAGGGTACCCACCAGCCCTCCCATGCTGTTTCCTTGTACACGTGTTCCCGCATGTATATTTGACTTACTTTCAGGCATACCAACCTCGACTTTATTTTATTCACACATTTAAGCATATAAATTCGGGAAAATACAAAAGCAGCATCCTCACTCACTGTTACAGCCGGCGCAAACTCCTCCTGGGCTGCCCATCTGTGCAGCGCCTAGGAACAAGTTTTGCATGGGTGGCTTTCTCCCTCAAACCCTGCCCAAGGGTCCACTTTCACCACAGGGTTAGGGTTTAGGATTTATTTGGCCCTCCCTTTGTGTGCCACCGGAATTCAACATTTCTCCCCACGGCATGCCTATATCAATATTTACATCATTTTACTTCACAGCAATTCTAAACCAATTTAAAAATACAAGTACTTTAATACTCATACTCACTTTTTGTGCCACCGGAACTCCTCCTGTCCAGTCCACCTGTGCAGGGCCTGGAACAAATCCCCCCTGGGCATATACTCCGCCACGATGCACATCTGGCCCTCCACCTCCATGGCCCCGTAGAATGTGACGATGTTTGGGGACCGCAGGCCCCGCAGGATTTGGACCTCCCGCAGGATCTCCATCTTATCTTTGTCGCGGTAGCTGTGCAGCATCTTGACTGCTACGTCGGTGACGTCATCCATGGTGGCCTTGTACACCTGGGAAAGGGGGAGGAAATAGTTGGTCTTCGAACCTCAGGTCAAATGGCTTGGCATTTCATTTTTTCATTATGTCTGTGTAATCAAGTTAAAAACAAAAGAAATACACGTGTTGTGTTCCATAATAATAGTTATTTGGTAGCTGTGCAGCATCTTGACCGCCACGTTGGTGACGTCATCCATGGTGGCCTTGTAAACCTGGGGAAACGGGGAGGAAGTGAAATTCATGAGTTGCAAGGAACGGTGTTCATGATGCTCTTCCTATTGAGGTATAGAAGAAACGTGAATCTCATAGTTGAAGGCGGGTGGTGAGAAAGAGCGCTGGGATCAACGGTAGATGGAGGGCGATTGAACCAGGTTCTGTGGCAGCAGTGATGAAGCTAGTGGCATCGATAACAATCACGTGAGCGCGGGCATCTCAACCCATTGGCGTTTTGGTGACTAGACAAGTACCCAGCCTCTCCCATTTTCAGCTTCCATATCCCCCACTCCACCGTGTAAGCGGGCAACAATCCGCATGGCTGGATTGTCTTCCAGAAATGAATCCTTTTCCATCTCCCCTTTCACCCACAGTGCACCACACAACCACCCCTTCCCCTTCCCCCCCCACCACCGCTACCCACCACTCCAAACCCTCCCCTCCCAAGCTCCCACATGCCCCCCTCAGCAGTGCGATCAAACACAAGGCTGTCCGGGCGGATCATCCAATCCCAGTGCTCCGGAACATCCTTCTTAGGGTTGCGCTGCGCCTCAAAGGATGCCAGCGTGCGGGAGGTGGCTTCCGCTGCTCTGGCGGTGGCGCCGGGGGGGTGCGCATCAGTGTTGCTGCACGAGAGAAGCGTCGGGTGAGTGTAGCTGGGGAGTGAAATGAGATGATACTTGTGGGGGCCCCGTCCGCACCCAGATCCTGCAAATCCCACCCCATTCACTCGTAAGCTGAATGTGAACATCATGGTTTGGAACCAAGTAATTTCTCATTTCCACCTTGCAGGCCTTGTACTACATATGGTAGTGAGAGATGCCTCTCAATTCAGGAAGCAATGCACGGTGCACTTGCCTGTAGTGCAGCATGGCGTGGGTGGCGCCTGCTCCTCCCCTTTCCCCCTCCTGTGAACTCCCCCTCCGCATCGCCCTGAAAGGGTCTCCAATGCCCCCACTGCTCCCTGAACTGCCCAGGCTGGTGGTCACAAGACCCTCCGACACCGCCACGCCTGAAAGTAAATAGAATAGTGAATGAAACGCCATACATGTTTAAACATAGAAGTAATTTCAGTAAAAATGGCCCTCCTAAAACTACTCACTGAACTGCCCATGAACCGTTGAGGGGGTTTGTTTGTTTGCAGGCATGGCAATGGCAGAGGGGCTGATGGTCCCACACAAGCAAAGAGAACCCCTCAACAGTGCCCTCATCAACCAGCTTTTCCTAGCGACATGCACATGACAATGCAGGAATTGATACACGCCCCGTCACAGATAGCAAGGTAGTCAAACAGTCAGAGAGGACCAACCGTACGTAAAAGCCAATCCAGTAAGGGTTTAGGGTTTAGGGGCGCACCTCCATCGCTGCTCCCATCCTGGCTGGCCGACAGGGCTTCATTGTACAGACCAAGTTGCTGCAGGTAGGCAGTAGCCACATCAGCCTGGGTGGCGCCAGACCCTCCACTAGGGTTTCCGGACGCGGGACCGGGGCCGCCAGACCCTAGCGTAGGGTTCCTGCCCACGGATCCATGGGCGCCAGACCCTATGCTAGGGTTTCGGGGTACGCCGCCGGAGGTCGGGGGTTGCACCCAGGTGGCGATGGGCGTGGCGGGCCCAAGAGGGGGATGGAATGCGAAGGGGGAGGTATCGCTGTCCTGGGTGTGCATGGGCGCGGGGAGGTCAAACTCGTTCAACAAGCTGGAGTCTTTACCCCTTGGCTGGTGCTGTGACTGTGGCTGTGGCTGAGAGGGGGCAAGCCCTGTGGAAAAGGAGACGTCCGAGAGCATCCCAATGTCGCGTGGGGGGTATACTATGGTCCCTTTTGCCCCCTTGACCTCCCCTGCCAGCCTGGAACTTGATCGAGCCGTGAGGGATCCCAGCTGCTGCTGCTGTGAAAGGTTGGGGACCGCTGCAATCCCCGCTGCTGCCGCCGCAAAACGCGCTGCCCCAGTACCCTGGTTGGGCACTGTTGCAGCAGTAGCCACTGGCCTGGGACCCTGGTTGGGGATTGCTGGAATCCCCGCTGCCGTGACCCCTGCTGCCCCAGTACCCTGATTTACAGCTGCAGGATTTGCTGTTGAGCTATCCCCCAGTGTCCCAACACCCTGTTCTGTCCAGTGCTGGGGGATGTCCTCCCTGGATTGGATCAATTCCACGTTCCCCCTGGCCGGTGTGGTGGGACTGCTGTCGAAATTTACTGAGTCACCCCCCCCTGGTGCTGATCCCCTGTTTTCCCCCTTATTGGCGCTTGAAGACACCGACTTCCCGCCACCAGCCCTGCCCTCTGGGGTGTGTGGGGTGTGGGGTGCATGTTGACCTCCCCTTTCATGTGATTGCATGCTCCTCCTGGGGTGGGCTCCTCCCCCTATCCTCTCCACCACTTGCTTGCCAGGGGGGGCGAGTGCCACGTCGGTCTGAGAAACGGGGGTGGCACCAGCGCCCACGTACCCTGCTGCAAGGGGCGATGTTTTGCGTGTGGGCGCGGGTCCGGGGGATGCCCTGGAAGGGGAGGTGGTATTACCAAAGCTTAATCCCTCCCCTGGCTTGGCGCTGTTTCCACCATTGGGCACGAACTTGAGCTCTGAGGAAGTGGATGCTGCGGGCTGGTAGAACTGAAAATCCGATTTGTCGCTGCCCTGAAACTCCACAGGCTGGAAGGCGAAGGAGTCTCCTCCGCCATTGAGGGGTGCGCGGCCGAGGGGGTGCGCGGTGGTCTTAGGGTTTGGGTAGGTTTTTGGTGTGGCCGCTGCAGACCAGCAGCAGCAAGTGGTGGGTGCATCTTCCTCGGAGATGGCAGGGGATGTGGTGTTGATGGCTGTAGGGTTGGCGGGTGTGGGGTGGACCAGGGGGGAGCGGCGGGACTGTGGCTCGGCCGCCCCTGCCGCAGCAAATGGGCTTGAGGACTGGCGGTTGGGCGCTGACATTGGGCTGGACTGATGCTGGTTTTCACGGGGTGCTTTGGAGCTAGAGGTGTGAAGACACAATGTTTGAGGGACAGTTGGGCTTGGGCGGTCCTGGTGACGCTGTCAGAAGCTGAATGGCGGGAACATAGCTTCTGAGGACGGAGTGTAGCTTGCCCAAAGGGTCTCAAAAAGCTGTGCTGTTGGCTTGACGACACTGGAAGTGGAGAAGGTGCGGAAAAAAAGGCCTGAGGGTGGCCAGGATACCACAACGGCTGTGTAGTGGACCCCAGAGCTCGTGGGTTCCTCCGTGCTGCAGTCACCTGGGAGCAACAGGACCTGCTAGACCTGCAGAAACACGGAAGAGGCTTCAAGCGGGGGACGTTTTTGAGGGGCATCAGGAGTGTGCCTGCCCTGTGAGAAAGGGCACAGAGGGGTGTGTATTGAGGCGGTGGTTGTACTCACCTGCAGACTACACAAGCTAGTACAGAATGTGCAAATGAGTCAGGTCGGGGGAAAAAGGCTGTGCACCGTCCCCAACGCAAAAAAAGGGCATGAGAGCATATGATGTACAGGCCACTGGGTTCCGATATGCCCACGAGGTTTCTGTTAACCCTTGACCAGTGCACACTTATCGCGTACCGTGTGACCTCCCGGAAATGCAAGATGTGGCACAAACAGTGAAAAGTAGGTAACCAAGAGTCGAGATTACCCCTTGTTGCACTCGAAGTGGCCCATGTTGCCGTGGAGGTCATCCTACAATGCCTCAGCAAAAGTATTGGACCGGCCAACACGGCTCCAACACAATGCATGCATGCATCCCCGCACCCGAAACCTTCAACTGCAGCTGAGTGATACCGTACCCTGGTTGTTGGAGAGGTTACGAGCTTGTGTAACATTTTTTCCTCAAAGCCGAGAGCTTGTACAAGTAGGACAGCATGAAGCTGGCTGGAGTGGGGGTTCTCACGCAAGTTTAGGGTTTAGAGGTTTTGATCTAGGGTTTAGGGTTCCTAGTGCACTGGGAACATGTTTGGAGTGGCACGAGCTGTTAGACTTACTGTTTCCCTTAAGCCAGCAGAAACCTGTTAGCATGTAAACATACTAGAACAGGCGATGGTGCATCAGGTGTGCGCAATGTCGCTCACATCAAGCGAGTCACGCACATGCTACAGTGCTAAAACTTGGCATCCAGGTGGGCCTGGTGTCAGTAGTGGTGTAGTGTAGAGGCCCTGGAGGATGGCATAGCTGCAACAATGACGAACAGAACTGTGTGCTTAAAAGGAGGTTGATTGCCTTGCAGCCCACACCCCCTTCAACTTGCATGTCCACCATGCCCAGTGTTTAAACCCTGGGGCTAAATTCCACCATGCTCAGATTGAAACCCCAGGAATTGAAAGAAAACCAGCTACTGCCAAAGTAACCAAAGAGTGAATATACTAAGACGTCCCAGCACAGTGGAATGGGACAGCAGTTCCTATGTTACCCAAACGTCGCGTAAACGGGGGGGGGTGCTGATGCCACTCCATCTTTTGGGTCTCAATGTAAACTGCTTTCCAAATACAAGGTCCGGTTCATACCTACATCTGAAGTTAGCGTTTGGGCTGTGAAAATTTGGTTCAAAACGCTAGAGAGTAAAAAACAATCCCCCTAAAGTATTTTTGAAGGGTCGCGTCGGTTGGACACCAAAAACTGGGCGTGTCGTTGGAAAGAATGGTAGTAAATAAAGTTGGGAGGGTAATAAATAATATAATAGGACTTCTCAACAGCTGTTTGAACCAAATGGGGGCTGACTACGCTGCAGAAATGCCTGCCACGCAGGCCTGAAAATAGGGCTATATGCTAACTTTCAAGAAGCCACAACGAACGCAACCGACTGCTGGTGGTGGGTGCTATCCTGAGCTATATTCAAATCAACTGCTTCCGCACCAAAATCACCAGCCTTAATTCCAATAACCGCCAGGCGGCGCCCGGTGGCTGTCAGCCATTCCCACAACGCCTTGACCTCATGGTGCGCGTATTCTGGGTAGTTGAAAAGCTCGTCAAAAATGATAAATGTGCCCCTCCTGATGTATGGATTCAGCAGCTGAAGCACATCCCTCGCACCTTTGTACAGGTCGCAATCTATGTGAATGAAGGCCGCGTGGCTGACCCGGTGCGAGAAAATCGCCAAAAACGGCGGCAAGCTGTCGCTGAATAGGCCCTTCACCAGGTGTACGTTGCTCGCCACTGGAGGGAATTTGCCCTGCAGGCTGAACTTGCCGGCCTTGGATATCTCCCGCCAGTTCTCGGGAAGCCCAGTGAAGGTGTCGAAGCCATAGAGGGTGGAGAGGTTGCATGGGCACGCCAGGGACAGAAAGTGGGCGGTGAGGTTGGCGGATTTCCCGGTGTGCACCCCAAACTCAGCCCAGAGCCCGTCGCACAAGGGCTGCAGGGGAGGGTCTAGGGACCACAACAGGTACCTCAAGGGTTGCGTGGGCAGGGTGTGCCGCTCCAAAACCGCCTTGACATCCAGTAGGAATTGGCGGAAGTCGGGGTCTGGGGGCGGCAGCAGCTCCGCACGCTGCAGCCAAGTCTCCACGTCTTCGTACCCAACCGCCACCTGTCCGGAAAAGAGTGCTGCTAGCACCCACAAGGCCAGTGTCATGATGGTCGCCCAGATCACAGGCATGGGAGAAAGCTTCAAATTGGCAGCCGGAGGGTTTATACTGCTGTTTGCCGCGATGCTGTCAACCCCAGATATAATAACAACAGAGGCTGTGTGGGTTTAGAGTGTAGAGCACCCCTGCCTCTACCAAGCTGGGCACAGTAGGCATGCATATGCGTCACTCACATCAAGTGGGGCCCATTGGGGGTAGTCAAGACCCCACTTAGTGGAGGATCGCCACCAGAGCAACAGCAATATGAAAGGGATTAAAGTAGCAACCAACACTGGCTAAAGAACCACGTATTCTGGTCGAGTGTCAAAGGATCAGGGTGCAAGACATGGGTGACAGCATCGGTTGTGATGTAGTAAGGCTAGCCCATGCAGTTTCCAGAGTTGTGGCGTATGCATGCACATACGGGCGGTGCTCTGCCTCGATTTTACAAGTACAGCACGGTGCACCTTCTCTTCCCCACAACGTAAGTCGGCTGGCCGTTTATGCATGCATGCATCGAACGACAAACATATGTTAATTTAAAAATAAAAAATAAAAATCATTATTATATTGGATGATTTCGATCGTCGCCATGATCACGACCGCGAGCATTACCTTTTCTGCTCACATGTACTCAGGAAGACCGCGTACAAGGTCTTTGTTTCCACCCATTTGCAATCGCCCATGTGGATTTCGGTCTCCTCGGAACGTCCGGACGGGGCAAATCCCCAGTGAATGGCTGCTTTGCCCACGTTGCTCCAGGCCACACTGCCTGGTTGTCGCTATATTGTTCGGTGTGGGCGGCGACAAGCCCCTTAAATAGCCTAGAGGCACATCAAGCTATCTTTGGTGAGCTACGTGGCACCACGGACGTTGGTCGACCCAGTTTGGTCGCTTGCGAGTTGGCAGTACGGCTGATGCCCGTTGCTGTTGCCAGGATATGTATCAGGGAACAGGACCAGGATATGTGTTAAGCGCTGAGCTGTTAGGAGCCCACTGCTAGCACGTTTTCATCATGAGTATGCCTGGGTCCCAGCAGTGAACCGCAAGACTCCATTTCCCACAGCTAGACTAGCTAGTCCCAAGCAAGGCCACCCACTTCATAAGTGCCTGCACCAGCATTGCCAGCGGCCCTCGCCACAGCCAAAACCACACCGCCACCACACCACCTGCCGTGGGATACTACCCCTTCATCGGGAGGCGAGAGGAGGTTGCACCAGACCCCTACCATGGGCATGGCTATGGGGACCACGCGCCACACACACTTGGCCAGCCAGGTGCTGTGCCTAGCCATCCTCCTGCTAACCTGCCACCATTGCCTGGCGCAAATGGTAGGGGAAACGGTATAAGCAAGGGTAATTCCCTTTTCTTCATTACCATGTCATGTGGTACACCTCCTGCTTCTCTTAGCTTGCTCATTGCTCCCTGCTCTTGCTCTTTCTTATACCTCCTACCTTTGCAGAATCCATCACTGCAGCTACCCTCTGATTCTGCCGATGTGGTGCACATGCTTTACTTGTTTTCAGGGACAGCCTGGATAAGTATGCTTCCTTGATTATATGCTTTTCGTATCCCCAGGCACAACCCGCTGTAGCCCAGCGCACACAACGCGCACCCACCACACCCACCCGCACACCCACCACACAGCCAACAGCAGCCACTGCAGCCACCACCACCACCACCTCCGCTGATGTGATTGTGATCGGTGGGGGGGTGGCGGGCATAGCGGCTGCCGCCGATCTGGCCAGCCGCAATTTCTCTGTAATTGTATTGGAGGCAAGGGATAGGCTGGGGGGCAGGGTGTGGACCTGGGCCAGTGAAGAGAGGCAATACCCCGTGGACGTTGGAGGGGCATGGTTTGAGGTGCGCAATACCCATGTTAGGGTAACACTTTCTGCTAGCCTGCTGATCCTATCATTTCAGCTTCATCAGATCACTCCTGGCTTCTACCTATACACAGCATGCAGCATGTGGTCGCCATAGATTACCTGTGATCGTTCATAAGATGCGGAGCGCAACAGTTGTGATTGCCTATGATTGCCCCTGATTAACCTGATCATGATGCATAGACCTTGATAACCTCTTATCAAAGCTGATATTGATCCCATATGGAGCATCCGCCCACATCAACTCTGGTGACGCCTGATCACCTCCCCTTTCCACAGGATGTGCAGCACAACCCCCTGGCCTCATTCGCCGCAGCCCTCAACCTGCCACTGGCACCAGTCAACCGCACCACCGCCGCCACCGCTCTGTACCGCACAGGGGTACCCACCGCCCCACCAGCGGATTCTCAGTTGGATGGGGAGGATGCGCCGGTGGTGGCGCCTGTGGTGGGGGCGCAGGCGGTTGCAGTTTCCCCACTTGAAGGTAAGAGAACACGGTGGACAGGAGGATAATGCATATTTTATTCAGTACATTCTCCTTGCCACTGCCTATTGTGCACAGGCTGCGTGGTCATGTATTTGTCCACGTTTGGCATTTTGTCCAGAAATAGCACCCTCCTTCTTCTGACGCTGTGCACAGCATGCTTTTCCTTTCAACCTGTGAATTACATGTAGCATTCCCTCTCTCTGTGTAGCTTGGACATCAATCTCCAGGCTGAGCTCACTAGTAAATACCATTGAACTTTCATTTACAATTTATGTATTGTACATTTGTTCCAACGTATCGGGGGAAATAAATGTGAAAAGGCACAATCCCTGCCTTGCAGGCCAGCGCATGGACCTCATTCTGCAGGCATTCGAGGCGGTGCTGCTGGACAAGGTTTCGCGTGTGGCAGGGGCTGCCGCGCCAGCAGAGGGGGAAATTGCGGGAAATGCAGCAAATGCCAGCGCCACAGGGGTTGGGGCTACTATTCTTGGTGCCGGCAGTACCGCTGCCACAGTTGGGGAGTCAGGGGAGCAAGGGGTAGCAAATGCAACCTCGGGGCCTGCAGGAACTGAGAAATTGGTCCCCGGTCAGCCCATAGATGTGGCAAATGCTGCAAATGCAAGCACCCTGGTGCCAATTTCAGGTGCTGCATTGAATGTCACAAACGTAACAAATGCAGCAGATGTAACAAGTGCAGCAAATCACACCGCCACGGCCCCTTCACTCATGACAGCGGTGCCAGACTCAGCTTCAGCAAAGATCAAGGTGAACGTAACACAGCTATCCACACAGGCACCGGCGCCTGATGCAAGTGCGGGTGGGCCTCAAGGGGGTGTTGGTAGCATCAGTGCAGCGGGGAGGAAGCTGATGCAGGCTGAGGTGGTGGCAACAGGGGTGGCAGGGGCAAAGGAAACTGTGGGTGACGTGCTGGAGCAGTTTTGGCAAAACTACAGCGCTGTGTACGGTATGTGTGCCTGCCTAACATTGAAGCACTGTTGCATGTAAAGGGTAGTCTGTGCATAAGTTAATGCTAAACCCTTAACCCTAAACCCTACATCTACCTTGCATGCACCGACCGACCATGTCAAACCCATCTGCCTACATGGAATGAACTCCAGATTATCATTTCTTTGGAAACCATTTCTTGTGTTGAAATTTACCAGCGCTGTGAATGGCATGCTGAGGAACGTGTCCTGTACGGATGTTGAAATTCCCACACACACCGTCCCCGCCCCTGCAGGATTGACCCCTGGGGATCGCCAGGCATTGGAGTACCAACTGGGGATGGACCCAGAGGCGACACATGGCGCGAAAGTGGCTGACCTCGTGCTGGACAACCTCGTAGGGGGAGCAAATTCAAGCGGGGCAACGAGGGGAGATGACTACTACATCGTAGGTGGGTGGCGGACAAATTCACACGCTTTTACTCCTTGCGGTTGCTGTAATTATTACAGAATAGGACGGTGTTTCATTCTGTTTTGCAGGAGGCTGTGGGTCAGCTGCCCAGGCCAGCGCCTAGTTTGACGTGCGTCTCAACAAATTAGCCTACAACTCGACCCCTAAAGTAGTTACCGTAAACGTAGATTGCCTACGTAGGTACTAACATTGTACACAATGCAAAACACATCATGTTGAATTTGCAATCAAAACATATTCCAATGTTTTTTTGCCTGTTTTGCAGGTGGCTGTGGGCAGCTGCTGAATTCTCTTGCCAGAGCCTTCAAGCTTGATGTGCGCCTGAGCGAAAAGGTGGTGGGAGTGCGCCAAACCCCCCAGGGGGTGACGATCAAAACCGATGGAACCTCCTACAACGGAAAACACGTCATTATCACGGTCCCCCTTGGGGTGCTCCAAAATGACATCATCACCTTCCAACCCCCCCTGCCAGGGGATAAGCAGGAGGCGATAGGGGGTCTGCGCATGGGCCTTCAGAATAAGGTTGGGCTGGTGTTTGATCGGCCATTTTGGGATAAGGCAGCGGATTGGATCGGGGTGGTGGGGCAGCCCGGGGGCACATGGAGCAATCTCATGAATTACAACAGCCGGGCGGGGATCCCTGTGCTGACCACCAGCATTTCAGGTAATGAACCAAATAGTTATTTGCCTCAATTTCACGAGGATACTGCAATCCAGTGGGGTGCCTGATCACTGAAATCTCAAATGTGCACACCAAAACAATGCCCAATATCTGTATTTATATCAAAGCCGGGATTCACCCCGGCCCAGGGCAGACTCGCATAACCATTTACCTTGGTTTGGGTCCTCCATTGCTTTTGCGACTCATGCGCATCCCTGGGGACCGCAGGCCAAGCCGCCTGGGATGCCGAGGATCTGAACGACTCCCAAATAATGTCTGCGGTCATGGGGGTGCTCCGGGGGCTGTATGGGGCGGCGGTGCCACCCGCACCTAAGGAGTATATTATCACCAGGTGAGAGGGGGAGGGGGATCCATGCATGCAGATGCATAACAATAAAAGATTAATCACATGCATTCCCGCTCAAAAGATGACTAGCCGCCGCAACTGCACAGGTTAACGTTGTTTTGTTGAGGGAGACAGTAAAATGTAATGCATGGGGGGCGGGGGGTACTGCGCACGCCAAAGGTACATCATCAACATGGAGGAAGGGAGGGACGCAAGGGGCAGGGATGTGCTATTATATGGGTGGGGAGACGGGATTAGCCCCCACTTGGCGGCTGAGACCCTCTCCAGGGCAGTCCCCAAACATGTGTGTCTCGGGCGTTGTGATATAATCTAGGCAATGATTCCTGAGAACGTTTTACTTTGTATATTGACCATTGTAGTTGGGGGCGGTGGCGCGCCCACCTAATGGAGTACATTACCGCCAGGTGAGGGTGGCGGGGCGGCGTTGAGTATCTAGGGTTTAGGGTTTTGACCTGCCCGGCGCCCTGTGCAATGGGGACTGGTCCACCCTAGTAGGGGCCTGCACGCACATTGGCGGTTTCAAAGGCGCGCTCCTGGTCCTATTCGGCCAGTTGAGGGGGGGGTACCCCAATTCTGCAGGATTAGGACCAGGATTTGGCCTTTGACACCTTAAGCGTGCGTGCAGAACCCTCCTAGGGTGAACAAAAAACCCCAGAACTTGTCCTGCACGTGCCCAGGGGTGAGGCGGCTGAAAACACAAAACCCTAAACCCCCCTGTACCCCTTCCCCTGGGGCTAACAAGAAGGAGCAGTGAGGGTAGGCACCTCCAGCTGGAACCCCTCCAAAGCCTAGTGGCCACTGGACATGCTGCGGCTAGAAACCCTAGACCCTAAACCCTCCACCCCCCGTGCCCCATCCTTTGGGGCTGTCAATACGGTAATGCGCAGCCGGGGTTAACTTCCTCCTAGGCTGCATGTAGGGTCCACTTCTAGACGCAACTTGCACTAAGGCGCGGGACTGCAACCTGCTCATTACTATTACCTCGCACGCTGGTTTAAAGCTGCATCGACACCTCTGCCTTGCAACAGGCTGAATAATGATAAGATGGGCTACCTGACCTCCCCTCACCCCCCTGTACCCTAAACCTCAGCCCTCCACTCACACCCCTTCTCTCCCCCAGATACAGCCACGACCTCTCCAACAATGGCAAGCCACCAGATTACCCTAAAACCCTAAACCCCAAACCCTTCCATAGCCGTGACCCCTTCAGGTATGGCATACACCAGATTACTCTAAATCCCTAAAACCCTAAATCCTCTCATTTCGCTTGCTCGGGTGGGGCCGCGACCCCTTCAGCTACGGCAGCCACCAGATTACACTTGAACCATAAAACCCTAACCCAAACCCTTTCATCTCCCTTGCCCAGGTGGGGCCGCGACCTCTTAAACTGCGGGACACACTGCATAACCCTAAAGAAACCCTAAAACCCTAACCCCTTTCATACCCCAACCTTAGGTGGGGCCGCGACCCCTTCAGCTACGGGACACACTGCATAACCCTAAAACCCTAAAAACATAAATCATAACCCCTCTCCATTTATTCTGCAGGTGGGGCCGCGACCCCTTCAGCTATGGCAGCCACGCCCTGCTGGGGACAGACTCCCCCGTTGGCATCGATGCATTCGCCACCCTGGCGCGACCCGAGGGGAGGGTGTTCTTTGCAGGTAGGTGGCGGGGGCGTGTGGGAGATTAGCATTATGATCCACACAATGGATGGTAGGGACAGGTATGAGGGTATGGAACAGACCTGTGCAGGTATGGTAGGGACGTGGGTGAGGGTATGGAAGTTCAGCGCCCTCACATTTGAGGTAGGGCGCACACTTCTACATGCTAATTCGTGTCTTGCTCAATCACTCTTTTTTATTTTTATGAGCTCAGATTGAGTAACAAGATTATCGAATATTATCGAATATTATAGAATAATGAAGAGTTTGGTGAGTAATTGTTTTTGTTCTTTGCAGGAGAGGGGTGCAATGACACGCACATGGGGAGCCTGATGGGTGCATACGGGTCGGGCAGATGGGCGGCAGGACAGGTGGCGCAGGCTCTGGAGTGATCAGCTACCGATTGTCAACGCAATGATCGTTATTGGGTTAATCTGCAACACCCCCTGTCCATGCAGTCATGCTGCGCCTTAGGGACGGTATATGTGTTCATTGCCGTTGAGGAGGTGGGTTTGGGAGCCTCAGGTGCACCCATGGATGCCGCTGGCAGGCCAGGTGGCGCATGCTCTGAAGTGGTCCCACATGGTGTTATGAACCATGAATCATGACATGTTGGATTCAGATGTGACATAATAATATTTCGACTTGCTCAGAAGGCATGCATGTCCGCATGCATGCAGACATGCATGATGAAATTCAATTGATTTTTCCACTGGTATGTATTTCATTGGTCACAGCTTTATACAGCTGTCAACCATTTCAGGCGATCAAATGCACAATCTTTGTTAAGTCAAATTGCGTGCTCGATTATGTGCTCATGAACGAGCGTCAATTTTGCAAGTGAGGAGTGTGATTAAATCATATGATATCTGATTTGAGAATCATCTGATGCAGCAGCAATGGTTTTGACATTTGTAGAAATGGTCTAGTTGAACATGATGTCATAGAAAATGGTCAACATGTACATCAGCCTTGCAAGGCCTGCTGGGTAGATGATAACTGTGATGACTGATCAAATGAGCAAAGTTTAACGTGGTGAGTACGTACATTCACTATTGGTTCAAAACGAGGGGAAAATCGATTATCATGATACCGTGGTCACAACAGAGACTCTGGGATTGCCCAATCATTGGGCATTATATTTGTCTCCTAACGCTTTGCTGCGTCCTTGGCGCAGAGAGCTGTTTTATGGCATTACTGATAAAAAAAGTGAAAACCGTTACGCGCATAACCCATCTTCCATGCACGTCGATCGATGTTCAGGCGCTCCAAGCAAAAGAGGCGCATTAAAATAGCAATTGCCCTGTAAAACGTACACCAACAAGTTGTTCAGCGTACATCAGGTGTTTTTAACCCTAAAGGGTTCTCCCTGCACCCACTGGAGCAACTGTTACCTCAAATCACGAACCCTGCCTCCCCCCTTTGCCCCTTCCGGCCCTCTGCCAAGCCAAAGACGCTAGGGAAAACCCCTTTTAAAACTGCTCTACACACCTACGCTCCTGATCACTCAACCCACAAGTGCACCGGAAAAAAACACGAGGATTTGATATTTCTTCGATACACAACACAATCCCACTGGGATGTGCAGGATGACCCGCGTTGCCTGGATGACTTGTGTCCAACACAAACCCCGTGTAAGGATCAATGACAGGCATAGAAACCCTTCAGGTCAGGACCCAGATCCTCACTATGGCTTGACCCCGGCGCAGTCCCCCCCAGGATTTTGACGGCCCAGCCGCCAGCGTGGTATCCAGCGCACTGGCAGCCCTATCCACCCGCAGCCCCTGCACCCCATCAGGGTTTTGACAACCGGGCAAAAACACTTGCCGGTTTGGGCGGCCCCGCCACGCGTTGCTTGGACAGCTTTGTGTCCAGCACAAATGCCTCCCTATCCACCACCGCCCCCTGGCCCTCAAGCCACTCCACCGCCTGCCCCGGCGTCTCAAACCCTAGCTCCTCCGCCACAAACCCTAAGGGCACGGAGGGGAAGTAGGCCGCAACTAGAGCCGCCAGGGCCCGGGTTCGAACCAGGGGGAGCAGGGCGTCCATGAGGTAGGGTGTCATGCGCAGCGCGTGGGGGTAGAGGGCCATGAAGGTGTGGTAGTGGCCTGACATGACTGCGGAGCAGACCTGGGGAGGGGGAGGGGTGCAGGGGTTTGCGGCTGTGGTTCCATACCGCGTGGATGTGGTGCTCCAGTGGAGGAGACGCAGAGAGCAAAGGGGTCATGCATGTGCGGGATGCCATTGGGCATGCCTGCAGGACGTGACAACCAGTACCATACCCCCACTCCAACGAACAGGGTCGCCGCATATGTGGTGCGTCCCCCCCACTCCTCCACCCTCCGCGTCCACCCCACCTCACCCCACTCCGCACCTGCAGCGCGTGCGCCACGTATGGCGTGTCAATCAGGTCGCGCTGTAGCCCCTGGAGCTCCAGCTGCACCACCTGGCCCCCACCGCCACGCAGCGCACACAGCACGCCATAGGAGGCAAACTCCGCCCGGCTCCCGGGGACCTGCAAGGTAGGCAACAGACCCAAAAAATAAAAAATATGAAAGTACTCTTGGGGTAAGGCATCCAACCAGTAGGAGATGGTGCCAGGGTTTTGGGGATTTCCCAATAATGTTTTTGGGGGCCTTATCCTCAAGGTTTTGTGGACTAATTGTTAGGGTTTTCGGACTGCGCCACGCAGAGCGCACAGCACGCCATAGGAGGCAAACTCCGAGCGGCTCCCGGGGACCTGCGGGAAAATAACAAAGTATTTCAAAGTATTTCAACTAAAGTACTCTTTAGGTAAGATGTCCAAACAGTAGGAGATGGTGGCAATATCACGAGGCTTTCTTGTTACTCTTCAGAACCCAATTGTGAGAGTTTTGGGACGGCGAACACACCGCGCGCAGCACGCACTAGGAGGCAACTTGGGTAGCCCTAAACCCTTAAACCAGCCCCACTCCCCTAGCCCCCACCTGCTGCTTGTACAGCTGCTTGAGCATGCTGTTTGTACAGCTGCTTGAGTATGCTGTTTGTACAGCTGCTTGAGCATGCTGTTTGTACAGCTGCTTGAGCATGCTGTGGCACAAACCCTAACCCCAAAACCCAAAACCCCAAACCTAAAATCCCCACTCCCCAGCCCCCACCTGCTGCTTGTACAGCTGCTTGAGCATGCTGTGGCACTGGTGGTACTCAGCCAGGTCGCCAACCTCCAGCGCTGCACAAGGGGGAAAGTGGACGTCAAAAACACACTGGGAGTGACCAGGGGAGGGGACTAGACACCGAGCTCAAACCAGGGAGAGATAGACATGCTGTCAGGGGGACTAGAATAGGACTAGAATAGGTTCTATTCTAGTCCCCCTGATGCTGTGGCTCTGGTGGCACTCTGCCAGATCACCAACCACATCCGCTGCACAAGGGGGGTAGATGTGGACACCGCCAGCCACCGCCATCTTGCCACATGCTGCACATGCTGCACATCTCCCAAGCCCTGCAAAATCACCCCCCAGACCTACACAAACACCCCTGGACCCTACAAAAACCCTACGCAAAACCCTACACAAACACCCCCCAGCCCTTCCCCCGCACCTATCCTTGCGTGCGTTTCGTACACCGCCACCGTCAGCCCGTTTGCCACGTGCTGCACCACCAGGTCCTGGCGGATGGACTTGAGCTGCTCACAGGCATACGCGTATTCAGCGCCCTGCAAAGAGGGGTTAAGGTTCAGTTTATAGGGTTTAGGGTTTTGTTGAAGGTGGACAGGTCCTGGCAGGGGAGACACAGGCTTACGTACGTGTACTTGGCGCACTGCAAGAGGGTTTGGGGCCTAGGGTGTAGGGTTGAAGGTGAAGAGGTCCTGGCGAGTGGACTTGGCTGTGCACAGGCATACGCCTACTTCGCGCCCTGCGACACGCTTTAGGGTTAGGGTGGTTGGGAGGGTGCGTTTGCAGGAGAATGAAAGGCCTGCACAACCATCCCGTTCCTCCACAACGCAAGCGAACCCTCCTCGCATCACCCCTGGGGCATGCAGTCCAGCCTGGGGCATGCAGTCCAGCCCTGGATGGAATGCATGGCAAGGTAGCCCTTGTCACATGCCTTGCAAGAGCCCAAACCCTAGCAACTTCCCACCCACCTCGTTTTAATCCTCTTCACCACATCCAGCGCGCCCCAGCAGGCACTAAACCCCAAGTAAGCCCTCACACCCAACCCCTAAAAAACACCCTAACAAAACCCCTTCCCGCCTCCTTTCAATTCTTCTTCACCATATCCAGCGCGCCATACGGGTACCACAACCCTAGGAAACCCTAGCCAAACCCTGCCTCAAACCCTAGCAAAACCCCACCCACCTCCTTCCACTTCCTCTTCACCATGTCCAGCGCATCCCAGAACCCTTGGAAACCACAGCCGAACCCTAGCCTAAACCCTACTCACCTCTTTCCACTTCCTCTTCACCATGTCCAGCGCGTCCCGCAGCACGTCAGGGGGGCGAATGGTGTCCAGCGCGGGGTGGGAGGTCAGGCGCAGGTAGGCCTTCTCCCTTGCTTCGCATGTGCCAAAGGCGGGACCCCCCTGCTGCTGCTGGGCTGCCAGGAGGGTAGGGACGGGCTGCGCAGGGGGTTGTGGGGTATGTGGTGGGTGGGGGTTGCATGTGTGTGGGTAGGGACTTTTCACGGTATGAGGGATGCATGATTAAGGGCTCGCGTTCTTATAAAGGGACACGAGGCTTTTTCCCTTGCCTCGCATGTACCGAATGCTGGACCCCCCTGCTGCTGCTGGGCCGCCAGGAGGGTAGGGACGGGCTGCGCATGGGGTGGGGTGTGTGATATTGAGGGGTGCATGTGCGTGAATTTGTAGATGATTAGGGTTTGGGGTGAGGTGAGGCGCAGGTAGGCTTTTTCCCTTGCCTTGCATGTACCGAATGCTGGACCCTCCTGCTGCTGCTGGGCCGCCAGGAGGGTGGGGACGGGCTGTGTGGTGGGTAGGAGGGTGGGTGGTTTGGTGGCAAAACATGCTGTGTGTGCCTCACATACTGGCTGTCATCGATCAAACCGTGGAACCCTAGGCACCCACCCTGCTGACTATGGTTGTCATCAAATCCCGCGAACCGATGCTGCCGCTGCTTGCGCAGCCTGTGCTCCTTGATAGCAAGTGTCATGGGGCGAGTGCAAAACGAGCAAGGCCATTTGATGCATGCACCTGGTTGGGATTCAAAAGAAATTTCATTCCCTGAGAAACCCTATAACCCTAGACACGCACCTGTTGGCTGTCATCATCATCGAAGCCCGCAAACCGCTGCTGCCGCTGCTTGCGCATTTTGAGATCCTGTGGGTCGAAGGCTCCGCCCACCGCTCCCTTGCCTGCCACAAGCACAGCACCAATCACCATCAATGAGCAGGAACTTCAACGGTACAGCATTTGATAGTACTTGTAAAATGTTGCACCATTCAATAGGAGTTTGATATGTTGCATTGTTAACGTTATGTAGGAGGTAAACATGTTGTACCGTTATTTGATGATAAAAAAAAGGACTGCCCCCAAAATCGTGAACCATATATCCTCACCCTGCTAATCCCCGTGTGGCGATGGGCGAAATGGATGCAATGTGCTTCTATGCAACATGTATGTGGTCCCGCGCACACACGACATCATATGACTCGGATCCTGATCCATACTTTGCGCCTGCACATCCGCTATGCACTAGGCCATGGGTCATGCTTACCGGGCAAAGGGTGTGTGGTCATGATGGCGCACGAAGTGCCGATGACTTGAGTATACCACGCGCAAGTCACGTCCATATATTTCACGTAACATGACATGGCCCATGCTCGCTCCCCCCCCTGCTGACTTGCAAATTGCTACGAGTGATCATGATGATGCAGGGAGAACAACATGCCACAGCACATGTCTGGCAGCGATGCGGCTCCATTAGCCACCCATAGCCCCACCTTTGACTCCCGATTTCTTCCAGCTGAGCGGTGTCGAGTGGGGTGTGGCGCCCCCTGCGCATGCAACATATAATGGCTTAGAGTGCAATTCCGCTGGTCAGCAGGAAAAATAAAATGTGCATTGCCATGACAAAAAGCAATTGCATTTTGTGCCTCCTCGCCCACTACACATACGGCAAGAAGTGACTATAGTGCATTTAACAGCAGGCAGCAGCAACAGGCCTCCGGCAGTGTGTCAACCAACAAAAAATAAAATTTATTGTTTATGCATAGCACCGCTGATGCCGTTTGCCAGCTTATGCTTGAATAGAAGAGTGACTTCATTTCCATAATCCGGGGCGCTTGTGCAAAACGAATCTCTATCAATGTAATCCTTGCCCAAGCTACATACCGTTCTTTGTGCTTGGCACCGGTTGGTTGCCCTCATCATCGTCTGAGGTGCCGCCCTGTGAAGGAACCCATGAAAGGTTAGGGTTTAGGGTTAGATTTCAGGGTCTAGGCCTGTTCAGCCAGCAGCCCACAGTTCCAAACCTGGCCATGTTTTGAACTACCCAACCCAAATAGGCCCCTGATGCCACTGCTTGCTCACCTCTTCTGCGAGCGACTGCAGCGTGCTGTGGAGCTTCTTCCTCAGTTTGGCCAGCTTCTTGGTTTCAATGCCTGGAGACTGCACCTTGCTCAACAACTTGGCAAGCTTTTTGTGTTGCTGCGTGGAAAGTACAACCCATCAATGAGTGTACCACACGTTGCAAGAGAGTGCAACAAACAATAAGTACGCTACAGCTAGTTCTTGCACAGTCCTGGCAACCCCATATGGGTCAAACACAACGCCAAACTGGACACAGGAATATGGAACTGAAGGAGACCAGCCGGTGCTATGCTACCAGTCCCCGTGCAGACCAGTTAGTAAAGGGTCTTGACAGGGTGGGAGTGCATTGCAGTGTCGGAACCAGATAACAATGCATGCACGCTGGGGAGTTGCGACGCATTGAAAACGAACAGGACAGAGACGACCTATTAGATACGCTGGTATTAGTTTAACAGGCCCAATGGCCGACACAGAGCAGCCCCGACAGTGCATGCACCTACCGTGCCATTATCCACCAATGCATGCATATTGAGGAGTCAAAGACAATTTGCAACCGAGGGACCCCCACCTTTGGCGCAGCGTCATCCTCGTCACTCTTGCTGGACTTCCACTTCACCTTCCTGCCGGACTTGACCATCGTTGCTGCTCCACTGGCAAAGGGACTCGGTATGCAACGGCTACACCTAGACTAGACGCCGTCACTCTCGACCCAAGTGCTTGAAGCTCCCAGGTGAAAGAAGGGGTCTTGTGGGAGTGGTCGAGGAGTTTGAGCTGGTCATGTGGTGGAAGGCAATTTCTGCCTTGGCTTATGGCCAGGATCAGGATCGTGTGATATACTTGAAGTCCTAATAGGGGGGGGGGGGCACCACAACAACATCACGGGGGTGACTCACAACCAAGCAATTGGCCAGCACAGGCACCTTTTGCTGTCCCGATATTATGTTTCCCGTCTTGGCTTGCTACAGTCCCCATAGTTAAATTTCCCCCCTAAACACTCCATTACTTGCTTCCGCCGAGGAAGTGCTTTACTAATAGCCCAGTGGCGCCATACGCGCGTATGGCACCCACAAAATTTCATCAGGTCCACTTAGGGCACTCCAAGCGGTAGGTGGTGATCATTGCGCATTACACAACAAGGTTCAAGGAAGGCAAGCACAAAAACGGAGGAAAGAATTTCAAAGAAAAAGCCCTTGCATGGATTGCCGAGCTACTTTGCAGAACCCTTAGGAGCGCATGGGAATCAGCATAAACCCTAAGCCCTAAACCCTACCAGTGCTCAGATGGTGTGATGGCCAATCAACCACTAACAGCAGCAATACAGACAATTGTACTATGAATAATAAACCATTGTTAACACAAGTATCCTAAGCAGGAACATCTCCTTGTCTACGAGGCAAGGGGATGAGGAATATCCCCCTGGGTTGCGCTGGCGCCACCTCCCTCCCCACCCACAACGCGCACACTCCCTCCCTTGCCTCGCTGCTGCCCTCCCCTCCCGCCCACATGGCTGGTCCTCCCCCTGTCAGAGCGCCCTCCCCTGAACCTCCCACCACCCCTTGTTGCCCCACCTCGGCCACCACCACCACCACGTGGGGGGTAGCCACCACCACCACCACCACGCACAGGGTAGCTGCCGTCGCCACTACCACCACCACCACCATTGCCACCACCACCACTGCCACCACCACCACCTCCACCTCCAGCTCCACCTCCACCTCCTTCCACCCCCTGCTCCGATCCCCCACCGCCACGGCCACCTCTCCGGCCCCCACCCTCCCTTCTCCCTCGTCGATGCTCCTCCCCTCGCCCCACAGCCCGCCCCCCCCTCCCCCCCCTCGCTGCCCGCCCCCTCCCCCTTCCTCCCCTGCCACCTTCCCCATTGCCCGCCTCCGGACTGTTGGCCCCTCCGCTGCCCTCCCTTCCACCATTGGCCGAGGCATCGCCAGGTGGCACCACCTCAGCAGCTGCAGCCGCGGCAGTGGACAGGGCTGCCAGGTGCTGCGTCGTGATTCGCTCCTGGAGCTCACTCAGGGACACCCCGTAGGATGTGCTGTGGATGATGCCCCCCTGGAAAGGTGCAGCCAAAGGATTGTTAGCAAAGAGAGTGGATTTGTTGTTTGATCCTACAAGTGCCGTGGGTAATACCTCCCTGAATAGTGCAGCGAAAAGAAGATCGCACAGAGCAATGCTTATGCTGCCGCAGGTGCATTAGATTCACAAACCCCATGGGCTGTGATCGGGGAAACATTCACGTTCCATAACTGCAACCATGCATGCAATGCTTAAACTTGCTGCACCACTAACCACCCAGCATACCATGCAAACATTTCAGCAAGCATTACTGTTACAAAAATGTCGTGTTTTGGCTGAACCCATGAACCTGCTCAAAACCCTGAACTCAAACCCTTTCCGAGTGGCCATCATGTCGCACACATGCACACACATGTTGGACATGCGCCATGCATATTGCGTAGCATGTAGCAATGATTGCGGGTACAGGTGTCACCCAGCAGCCATGCAGAACCCTGGCAGAGATACAAAAACTCCAGGGAACCTCAAGATTACATACGGGTTCAAGATTTAGGGTTTATGCTTTAGGGTACTTACCCGTTACTGCTGGGCCTCAAACAGCGCGCTGCACCTCTCGCAAGGGTTTAGGGTTTTGTTCAGGATGTAGGGTTTGGGGTTTAAGGATCATGGTTTATGCTTTAGGGTACTTACCCGTTGCTGCTGGGCCTCAAACAGCGCGCTGCACCTCTCGCAAGGGTTTAGGGTTTTGTTCAGGATGTAGGGTTTGGGGTTTAAGGATCATGGTTTATGCTTTAGGGTACTTACCCGTTGCTGCTGGGCCTCAAACAGCGCGCTGCACCTCTCGCAAGGGTTTAGGGTTTTGTTCAGGATGTAGGGTTTGGGGTTTTAAGGATCATGGTTTATGCTTTAGGGTACTTACCCGTTGCTGCTGGGCCTCAAACATCGCCCCCCTCTGCCGCTGCACCTCCCGCAGGGCCCGCAACTCCTCCGCATTGAGCCCCCATCCCTCGCCCCCCTTGCCGCCACATTTCGCATCCCCGCCACCCCGACCATCCCCAAGATGCAGGGCCGAGTCCTGCCCCCGGGGATTCAACTGCACATCTGCAGGGATGGTGTCTTTTCTGCACACTGGGCAAGGAAATGTGAAGCGCCCGTTTGCATCTGGGATTAGGCCCTGGCGCCGAATCTCGATTTCGCCGGCTGCGGGCCCCAGGTCGGTCAGCAATTGTGCCCTTTTGTCCGCCAGGCTGCGCTGCTGCCAGGCATGCCAAGGGGAGAAGCATGACCTGCACAAGAGAAAAGAGGGTAACAAAAAGGGTGAAAAGGGTATATGGGTAAAGAAATTATGATAATTCTTTTGACCGTCACCCTATACCACGGGGACCAGCTTATCTGAGCAGAGAATTGAAACATGGAGATGGGTGGCACAAAAATAAATCTAACTGGCAGGGATGTATCTGAAGACACGTGGTCTAACCTGCGTGGGGGAGCAGGGCATTACATGGCAGGGAGGGAACAGCAACACTCAACTCATGGACTTCATGTTGCACACGCCAGCCTAAGGCAAGATAGTATACAATGCCAGGAACGAAATGCTTGGCGCAGCTTGTGCAAGGCTGATTGATGATCTGCATGCATTTTTGGACGCACGCATTCCCTGACCTAACCTGCCGAGGTCACGTTGTGGTATGGACAATATGGCGCTTGGGGCATGTCAACGCACCTGTGGAAACAGTGGTAGCACGGTAGCTTGGTGACCCCCCCATTTCCCCCTGGCGCACCCGGCAAACCCTGCAGGAGGGTTTCCAAGCAGAAGCAGCAGTCCCCCTCGGGGTAGTTTTCCCTGCCTAGGGTTTCCGCAGCGCACTCTATGAGGTGGCCCAGCATGAGCTCACCCCGTAGGGTTTGGGACTCGAGCGCCAGCTGGGAGAGCAGTGCCAGCTGGCGCGCATCTGAGAGGCCTGCGCAAGAGGGAGATTTTGCATACCATATCTTTTGGCGTAGTCTGTGTGCATGTGTCAACATATTTTTAAGTAATAAAAAGCAATTAAAAATTCATCAACAACCTCCTGGCGTTGGCCACGCATGCAACCTTTGCCCTTGACCTTTGCCCTTACACAGCTTGTGTCATCCGTTTCTGGCAGGCTTTTACACCACTTCCCCAATAGCTTCCCAAATAGCTAAACCCTCACCAAGATGAGACGATGCAGGGCATGCGTGCATCCAGATGCGCATCCATACCAACCTTCATCACCCCACCCACCTGCGAGATAACCCACCCTGATACCTTCCCTCAAGTGGCTCTCAGTGAGAGGTGGAAAGCACGGTCTGGCAGATGCATGCAGTGATGCATATGCATGCATGCATCCCACCGCCATGCCCAACCAGGTTTATACCACCTCACCCACCTGCGCTATTACTCAAGCTGATCCCCGGCACCTCCTGTGGGTAGCTTGGTCCAGCCTCCAGCACCAACGTGGTCCGTACAAAGGTTTCCTCGTCAGCCACACCCCGAGGGCCCACATCCACCTCGACCACTAGGCTAGGCTCTTTACAAACCACTCGTAGCTCCCCTTCGTAAGTGAAATTCAACGCTTCCAGTTCTATACACGCGTCTTCGTTCACCATGGTGTGAGGGAGTGACAGTCTGTGGGTGAGCGAGCCCTTCACTGGATCCCAACCCGTATACACATGTATAACTGGCGTGGACGAACCCGACCCAGTGGTGTTTCCTCTTGCCTATAAATGAGGCCTGAGCATGACGGCTGTGAAAGCAACGTGCCCAGCTATCCAAAGGTGCAACGCTTTATGCTTCGGATCCGCAAACTTTGGCTGAGGCTGGCTAGTTGAGACCCTGCGCTAGGGTTTGAAAGTCAGCTGCAGGGCATCGCACAACGGAAGGTGGTATACGAGACGAGCGTTTGGGAAAGGTGTCGCAGTACAAGGTGGGGGAGTTGGTAGCTCCACACCGCTGGCCACTGTTCTTGCTCACGCAACAGATATCTTACTGTCGTCGCCCTGTCAAACTCGGAGACCCACCCTTAGTCTGCTTGGTATCTTCAAGAATACCCCTCTGTCCCGTGCCAAGGTTTTGCACGTACCCTAGGTCTACCACACCTGTGTGAAGACTCCACCATGTCACAGCCACCAGAAATGCTGCCGCCTGTTGTGCCGCCTGTTGCCCCTACCCCTCCTACCGGTAAGCTGCTGGCACTACAATGCATGCATGCAAAAGCCTGTCCTGTGCGTGGCGCGCCGTTCCCTTCGTCCATCTCTGTTATCAACACGGGAAAGAGATATTGCAAAGACGGTCCTGAGCAGGCTGTGATCTGCTACTGAGGCTGCGGGTGGCCCAGTAGCTAGTGGCCGGTGTCTAGTGGTACCAATAGCACTGCAACGTTCATCCTGGTCCGAACTTGTGAATCAACGTGCCTGTACCGAACACTGGCACCACTGCAGCTATCAACGGATGTGCACGTACCCACCTGCTGGGTTTACGTCACATGGAGGCCGCAGTGGCACAGCCAGCAGTGGTACAGCCAGCCAGATAGGGAACCTGGGAACGAGCGACTGCGTTTTCGAACGAGAGACTGACTATGGCTTTTTCACAACTTACCCACACTTTGCTGGGTTTCCTGGGTTTCCATGACATGGAGGAGGCCGCAGTGGCACAGCCAGCAGGAGTGCCGGAGCCTGCTGTTTTCACCCCAGAAGAAGGTGAGCAGCTGTAGCAGCTGCAGTGTAGGCCTGTTGGGTGTGAGTTGCTTCCGTTTCCTCTGTCTGTGTAAGACGGGAGGCAGTGAAAGCTCTTTGTTGCTGCTGAGGTGGGCACAAACCGATTGTAATGGGTTCCAGTGACTGTGCGTTTGCAGCAGTAAGCGCTTGTTGTTTCTCCCCGGTACTTTCGTTCATTGCACATACCCCTGCCACAGAAGCAGCTATCTGGGCCCATTGTTACAACATGAACAAGCACTGCGAGGAGATGAAGGAAGAGAGAGAGCGCAAGGAGCGTGAGGGCGAGGAGGAGATCCAGAGGCTAGAAACCAGGCGCCACCTGAACAAACTCAGGGCACAGCGGGAGCGGGACATCATCAACGCCATATATGTACCAGCGCCTGCCCGGAGAAAGCCTGCAGGTATGCTTGCCATGCATTTGGGTGCATGCGCTGCTGTTTTGGTACCACGTGCGGGATGTGTAATTACAGGGTATGCATGTACTATAATTACCCTGCGGGGTTTGCAGGCACCACACCTTTGCCCTCAATGGCACAGCAATCAGAAGTCATACAGGCCCCACCGGTGCAGGAGGCCGCAGCAGCACAGCAAGTTTCAGTGCCATCTACTGGTATGCTGCCAATGTACACATATTGAGGAATTATTTGGACCTGTCCTGTATTATTATCCTTATTTTTCGGGGCCCATTTATACTTCTCCTTATGTTTTTTTGGGAAATAGTCTTAAACATATCCTTGTTCGATCCTTATATGGCATGCTCGGCAAATATAGGTGTCTGCCTGATGAGCTCCAGACTCTCAAACTTATTCAGTGGTGAATTACAACACTGCTGCCAACTGACATACTGCACCAATTTGCATGTACCCACCTGCGGGTTGCAGGTGCTGCGCAAGTGCAGGAGGCCGCAGCAGTGGCACAGCCAGCAGGAGTGCCGCAGGCATTTGTTCTCACCCCAGAGCAAAGTAAGCGGCTGTATTGTAGGCCTGTTGGCGTGAGTGCTTCTCTTCCCCTGTCTTCTTTTCCGTCTGTGTAGTCTTCAAGGCGGGGGTTTATAGGCAGTGAAAGCTCTTTATTGGTGGCAAAGTGGGAACAAATTGATTGTAGCGGGTTCCAGTAATCGTTTATTTCATTGCAGCAGTAATCACAAGTTTATAAGCTGCATTTTTCTCCCCGATACTTACATGTTCATTCCCCCACCTCAGAAGCAGCTCTCAAGGTCAAGATTAACCTGCTAAAGAAGGAAAGGGAGGAGACGAAGGTAGAGAGAGAGCGCAGTGAGGCTGAATTTGAGGAGGAGAGGCTCAGGCAACAAATAAGGACTGAGCTAGTCAAAGCAAGGACACGGCAGAAGTGGGAAGTCATCAAGGCCATGATTGCGCATCGCCAGCAAAAGCTTGTTGCAGGTATGGGTGCCACGCTGTAGACCGCATGCGCTGCTGTTTTCGGTACGACCCGCGGGTTTTACAGGACCTGCACGTACTAACCTTCGGGGTTTGCAGGTACCACACCTGTGCCCTCAATGGGACAGCAATCAGAGGTCCTGCAGGCCCCACCAGTGCGGGAGGCCGCAACAGCACAGCAAGTTTCAGTCCCATTAACTGGTAAGCTGCCACTGTATTCCTGTTTATGTGAAATCCCCCCCCCCCGGGATCCCTTGTCCTGTCCTGTCCTGTCCATGGCCAGACGCGCATAGTGATGACTGTGGAAAAGTACTCCACCCTAAACCCTAAACCCTAAACCCTAAACCCTAAACCCCCTTGTCCTGTCCTGTCCTGTCCATGGCCAGACGCGCATAGTGATGATTGTTGAAAAGCACTCCACCCTCACGGTAGGTCAGTACTTCCATGCTTGAGCACAACACTCCCGCTGTTGCAGATGTTGAGCTGGTTCACAAGCGAATTGAGCTCGCGGGGCTGGAGATGGAGGTGAAGAGGCTGGAGATAGCTTCCCAGCGGTTACAGCTGCAAGTGATAGAGGCGGAGAGACAGAAGGAGATGGACATCCTCAATGCCAAAGCAGCGCTTGCCCGGGCCCAACAAAAGCTTGCGGGTACGGTTGTCGTTCATGTTGTCAGCTGCCAGCAATGCTTTGTGAACACTGTCAATTGCACTGGCACAAGGTTGAAGGCGGACGATACACATATGGAGCAAAGTCAACAGTGTGCCTTTGGTTGTTGCAGGTGGTGGGCAGGGGCCGTTTAGGGTGTAGGGTTAGGGTTGAGGATTCAGACATGGAGCAAGTTGAACATTGTGCCTTGTGGTGGTTGCAGGTGGTGGGCAGGGGCAGGGAGAGGGGTCAAAACGCGTTGATGGAGGCATCGAAGGCGGCAGCCCTGGTGGGATTTGGGAGGCTTTGCTGCGGTGTGTGTGGGGCAGGCAGACGGTGTCGGATTTGAAGAAGGGCAGCTGACAGTAAGACTTGAGGCAGAATATAAGCTGAGAATTGCGGACACCACAAAGTCATGCGGTGGATGGCTGTGGCTGTGGCTGTGGCTGCGGCTGCGGCTGTGGCTGTGGCTGTGGCTGTGGCTGTGGCTGTGGCTGTGGCTGTGGCTGTGGCTGTGGCTGTGGCTGTGGCTGTGGCTTGCTCTCCTATCAGCAACGCTCATTTGCGGGAATATTGCCAAGGGGTCAGTAGCCGCGGGTAATGCAGGTTGGTGCTTGGCTTGATCGTTATGACCTGGCATATTCAAGACGCACAATTCCATGGGTGCAAGCAATCCTTTGGGGGTAGCTTTGGTTCGCTCTTCTTACAACGGCACTGGAGAATAAAATAGGAAAACACACTTCAATGTGCAGCCCAGCGCAAGAATGCCCTGCACACTACAATGCTGGTGAAAATGAAACGGGTTTATTATACAGCTGTAAAGCAGCTAGTTTGCTGTGTGCGCAAAACATGCAGTGCTTCAACCTGTAAGCACGTTGACGACCCATGTTGCAAGTTGCCGGTGGCATGCACGCATGTCGCGGCTGACGTATTGTAGCCATAAAAGGTACTACCAAACCATACACTATCACAATGTAAGATGCAAACAAAATGTTTTACAGTGGAAAAGCTCATTTCTTTATTTGTTTTCTCTTCCATACCTGCACCTCGATCCCGGGGATGAGGGCAAGCAGATCAAGCTTTCCAGATGTGTACCATCCTTCATCCACCCACCTGCATTGTCAACCAAACTGATATCGCCCCACAAGTGCCTACCAGTTTGAGGTGATAGGACGGTCTTGGCTGAGGCATGTGCGTTTTCATATGCATGCATGCATCCCACCGCCCAACCCAAGTCCATACCACCTCACCCACCTGCGCTGTTGCTCAAGCTGATCCTGGGCTCCTCCTGTGAGTAGTTTGGCCGCTCCAGCGTGGTCCGTACAAAGGCTTCGTCGTCAGGCACACCCCCAGGGCCCACATCCACCTCGCCCTAGGTAGGCTAGGCTCGTTACAGACCACTCGTAGCTCGCCCAGGGAGCAGTCGCCCTCATATTTATACGTCAATGCTTCGAGTTCTACACACGCGTCCTCGTTTACCATGGCGAGAGGGAGTGAGAGTATGTGGGCAAGTGACCCCTTCACTAGATCCAATCGAACTCCGCTGTGTGTACTTGGTAAAGACATATCTTCCGACCAGTTGGGTTGCATCGGCAACAAGGGAAGCCGAGCTGATGATAGCCTTGAAAGCAACCTGCGCAGCTGTCTTAAGGTGCAAACGGTTTATGCTTCCGTTTGCCCAGGCCCTTCACGGTGAAGGGGCTACTTCAAACCCTGCGCTAGGGTTTGGAAGTCAGCTGCTGGGCAAGGCACTCGGGTGCTAACGACGAGCAGAAAGGTGTCGCAGTACAAGGTGGGAGAGCTGGTAGCTCCCACTGTTAATGCCCACGCAACAGTAATCCTTGCCGTCGTGGCCCTGCCAAAGTTGGAGACCCACCTTGGTCTGCTTGGTATCTTCAAGAAATACCCCTCTGTTCGTGGCAAGGTTTTGCACATACCCTGGGTCTACCGCATCTGTGCAAATACACCACCATGTCACAGCCACCAGAAGCACTGCCTCCTGTTGCGCAGCCTACTGCCCCTACCCCACCTTCCGGTAAGCTACTGGCACTACAATGCATGCATGCAAAAGCCTGTGCAGCGCCGTCCCCTGGTACGCCCTCTGCCTTCAACACGGGGTTGAAAGAGGTATTGCAGTGACAGTCCTGCGCAAGTTGTTATATGCTGCTGAGGCTGGGGCTGCGGTTGCCTGGTACCTAGGTGGCAACAGGGCCAAGGTGGGAGTCTAGTGGTACCAACAGCTCTGGTCAGTACTTGTGACTATATGTTATGCTTGTACAGAACACTCCCAACACTGCAGCTATCAAGGGTTTGCGCATACCCCCTTCTGGGTTGCAGGTACCGTGCAAGTGCAGGAGGCCGCGGTGGACCAGCCATGGGTTTGGGTTCTCCCCCCAGCACAAGGTAATTACTTGATTAATTTAGCTTATAAGCAGCTGCAACGTGGGCCTGTTAGGCCCAGGGTGTGAGTTGCTTCCGTTGCTTTGTTGTATTTTCTGTCTGTAAGACAGGGGTCTCATGGGCAGCTCACAGCAAGCCCTTCGTTGCTGCTGAGGTGGGAACAAACTGGTTGTAGCGGGTTTCCAGGAACTGTGCCATTGCAGCAGTAAGCTGCTCGCTGTCCACCAGATACTTACTTGTTTGCACGTACCCCCACCGCAGAAGCAGCTCTCCAGGCCCAGATCGACCTGCTTGAGAAGGAGATCGAGGCCATGGAGAAAGAGAACGAGCGCATGGCGCGTCAGTATGAGGAGGACCGCCGCAGGGACAAAGAGTTGTAGAGCGACGCGACGCAGAGAGACAGCAGAGGAGGGAGGTCCTCAAAGCCAGGGCAGCGTATCGCCAGCAAACGCTTGCAGGTATGCTTGCCAACGGTGCCTGCTGTGTTGTGCACACTATCTGTGTGCTCGAGATTGCAGGTATGGATGCCATGCTGTATGCTGCTTTGCACTGCTTTAGGGTTTAGGGTTTAGGGTTCAAGTCTCACCGGCATTGGCAGCCCTTCATTGCTGCTGAGGTGGGATTCCGGAATAAAGTATGTGGCATGTTCCCAGTGACAGTGCCTCTGCAACAGTAAGATGCTCATAGTCTCCCCCGATGCTTACGTGTTTGCACATACCCATGCAGAGGCAGCGCTCCAGGTTCAATCCAACCTCCTGGAGAAGCAAAGGGAGGCCTACAAGGAAAAGAGCTCGCGCAGGGAGCGTCAGACTGAGGAGGACAAGCGCAAGCACCAAGAGTGGATGGAGCAGAGCAATCCAAGGATAGGGGAGAAGGTAAAAACCCTCAAGGCCATGACAGCAGGTTCCTGGCAGAAGCTCACAGGTGCGCTTGTCGTGCTGTAAGGTGCCTGCTATGTTGCGCACACTATCTGTGTGCTCACGGTTATGCTAGTCATGCCAGGGTCCTTAATAAGAGGTGGAATGTGATGGGATAAGCTGACTTAGACAAAATTTAAATTTAAATGTTTAAACTTAAATTTGATTTTTAATTTGTTTTATATTTCAATATTTTTTATTTGAAATTTGTTGCAGGTACCGCACCCGTGCAGAAGGCAGCAGTGGCACAGCCTGTTAAGCCTGTTGCTCCCACCCCAGAACAAGGTAAGCAGCTGCATTGCAAGGCTGTTGATGTGAGTTGCTCCCGTTCCCTTTCAGTCCTTAGACGGGGTTCTCAGAGGCATTGAAAGCCCTTCATTGCTGCTGAGGTGGGGTTCCGGAATGAACTAACTGTAGCGGGTTCCCAGTGACAGTGCCGCTGCCGCAGTAACACGCACTTTGTCTCCCCAGTACTTACGTATTTGGGCATATCCCTGCTGCAGAAGCAGCCATCTGGGCTCATATCTCCGTCCTTAGCTACCAAAAGAAGGTCATGGAGCAAGAGTTAGAGCGTGGCAAGCGTCGGCTTGAGGAGGCCAACCGCAAGCACCAAGAAACGATGGAGCAGCTGAGGGCAAGGACCCAGCAGAAGAGCAAAGAACTCAACGCCATGACAGCAGGTTCCTGGCAGAAGCTCACAGGTACGCTTGCCGGGCTGTATGGTGCCTGGTGTGTTGCGCAAAATAATTCTGTGCTCAAGGTTATGCCAGGCCCCTGATCATTTTTAGAAGTGGACTGTCATGGGATAAGCCGACGAGGTGCACTGGGTTTGTTGCAGGTACCGCACCTGTGAAGAAGGCAGTGGCACAGCCACCAAAATTCCTGCAGGCCCCACCTACTGGTAAGCTGCCACTGTAGGCCTGGCGCTCCCTAAACCCTAAAACCAGAACCCTTAACCCTAAACCCATTGCATGGCGGTCCCTCAGGGGCCCCGCTTTGTTTGCGCTTTGTTCAGGACGGGGTGCAGTCATGCAGCAACAGCTTGCAGAGGCTGTGATTGCTGCTGAGGCATAAGCGCCAATGCCATTTGTAACAACCATGGTGTAGTGGTGATTGTCGACAAGCCCAACACGCTCTGACTGGACATAATATTATTATATATATCATGATGCTTTAGGGTTTAGGGTTTAGGGTTAGGATTGGGATGGTTTAGGGTTTAGGGTTTCGGGTTGGGATTTGGCAGAGCACAATGCTGACGTCAATCGAACACATTGATTGACGTATTTTCACGAGTGCACCTGTGACAATGCTTACCTGAAAACAACACTGCTGAAGGAACTTGAAGGGAACAGTATAGTTCAAGATGAAGAGGAAGGGACTGAGCGGTTGGGCCGGGTAACCTACCCAGTGCTTTGGTTGTTGCAGGTTGTGGGATGGAGCAAATACAGGGATCGAGGCGCGTTGGTGGAGGCAACAAACCCGGGAATTCTGTTGGAATTTGGGAGGCTTTGCTGCGGTGTGTACGAGGCAGGCAGGCAGGCAGGCAGGAGGTGGAGGAGCTGAAGAAGCCCCTTCTTGGCAACTGACATCAATGGTAGTTCAATTGAGAATTGCGGCAGACTTGGCTGATTCACGATGCAGAAATCATGAGGAAATTCAAGCAGTAGACGGTTGTGGCATTCCCTGGGGAGCTTTGCCAACGCTGATCTGTGGGACCACCGCCATGGGTGCAGGTAACGCTGCGGGTATGGGGTGATGTACATTTGTTTTTAAATACCTTTCGATTTTAAAAAAATCAGCAGGGAATGTAAAAGCCACCTATTATTCAATATATGGCATAAATCAGTAAATGGCTTTATTTGGTACAGGTGAAGGTTGGCCCCTCTTGCGGCATAGTTGACACACATGTTTGTGTGGGTACCGCACATAATTCCATGGGAAGCCTTGCAGGTTGTTCACGCGATCATTTGATGCCCAAAATCATTTGTAATACAAATATTCTTTGAAACTCCAGCCAACAGTGAGCCACCACGCTGTGCGCAGACAACCAACATAGCTGTTGCTGCCGCGCACATGCGTCGTTGATGCCCTCAATCCCACAGCGTGAGGGCTGGGGTGATTAAAATGCTGTTTGCTTTCACAGGCAGCTGGGAATAACTTGTGAGGAATCCCCCCCTTGTTGGTGACAATCAAAAGGGGGGGCAGCTTGGGAGCAGCTATTCCTGGCAGGCTTCAGCTTGAGGTGGATCATTCACTTCGAGCTCTGCATCCCCTCAGGGCGCCTAGATCAGGTGTTCAGCCCAGGCTCCAAGTGGCGCCAGCGTCCCTAATAGAGGTTGAGTAGCTCTACACAACAGGGGTGCAGCCTGACGTGGGTTTAATTTTTGGGCCGCTTGCGGGTGCGCCCCAGTGGCCAATGAGGGCGGGACGGGTGGTGGATGCCTGTCCCAAACAGGGAGCCTGAATGTCGCTGGAGATGGCCGTGGAAATGTAGTGAAAGGAAAGAAAGGAAAACAGACGCCAAAGTAGTGTACCGGCCTCTTCAGTTGTTGGAAGGGCATGGCTGTGCACCATAACGGTTATGAGCAGCTGTAGGATGTTCCCGTTTGCCAGCCTGGGTGCCCCTGACTCAGCACCAGTCCAAACCGGATATTTTCATGTGACAAACGCTGCAAAATGATTTGTAAACATGAACCACACCCTGGCCCTGGCCCCCCGTCGGAACCACAACCCGAGGGGCTCCTGAAAATCAAAGGCAGAATCATGGTAGAGTTGTTGAAGCCCAGTGGGCAGTGTATAGTGATGGCCTAACGCTCCAGGGATGGTGGTTGGAGTGTGACATCAAGTCACTAATATGCCCCACCTTGGAAATAATAAGAATAATAATAAATGGGGTCCCACACCTTGCTGACGCGGGGATCCCTCAAGATCGGGAAAAAATATTTTCATTTTCACGGATCGAGGGTTCCTTTCCCCACCCAAACAGTATGGGGATCCCCATCGAGCCTCAGCTGAAAGTCTCTCTCGGAGGAGCACACCAGAACCGCCCTTATTAAACTGGTTTCAAGCAGTGAACAAAGATGGGCGTGCTATTTGTCGACGAGCTAGTGTGCTATCTGCTGGCTATACGTGCCTCTTTACTTCGCCATGTAGGCAAGTCCACAGATTGTTCCTTCAAACACCCGAAAGTGGTGTGACCCGAAAACTACAAAGCGCTCCAGATCTCCAAGCTCAACGTGGGCTTTCCAGCTTTTCTTCTCTACAGGCTCTCCCATAGTCTAGACCGTTGTGCACAACAAGGAGAGCTGGCGTTTGCCTACGAGTGTCAAGAGCTCTGGGTGTGGGACTTGGGGTGTGGCACTGGTGAGGTTTCGAGCACTTCAGTCGTGACTTTGGCTTGTGAACAAGCGACCCGAGCAAGTTTTTACTCGCGTGCACTACCCACCTGCGGGGTTTGCAGGTACGTCACATGGAGGCCGCAGTGGCACAGCCAGCAGGAGAGCCGCAGCCATGCGTTCTCACCCCAGCACAAGGTGAGCAGCTGCATTGTAAAGCCTGTTGCCTTGTTGTCTTTTGTGTCAGTGAGGCGGGGGTCACATAGGCAGGGAAAGCTCAATGTTGCTACTGAGGTGGGAGTAAACTAGTTGCAGCGGGTTTCCAGGAACTGTGCCATTGCAGCAGTAAGCTGCTCGCTGTCCACCAGATACTTACTTGTTTGCACATACCCCCACCGCAGAAGCAGCTCTCCAGGCCCAGATTGACCTTCTTGAGAAGGAGATTGAGGCCATGGAGGAAGAGAACGAGCGCATGGCGCTTCAGGATGAGGAGGACCGCCTCAGGGACAAAGAGTTGTATGAGCGACGCGACGCAGAGAGAAAGCAGAGGATGGAAGCCATCAACGCCAGGGCGGCGTATCGCCAGCAAAAGCTTGCAGGTATGCTTGCCAACGGTGCCTGCTGTGTTGTGCACACTATCTGTGTAACCGATTTTGTAGGTATGGATGCCATGCTGTATGCTGCTATCCTAGTGCTGCTTTGCACTGCTTGTGTTCAACTGTGTGGCCAAGGGTGAAGGGTGGACGAGGCAGTTGTGATAAAAGTGTGCTTTGGTTCAGGTGGTGCCATGAAGAAGAAGGAAGGAGAAGTGGAGCGCAGTGATGGCAGTGACCTAATCAAGGCCAAGTTTGCCCGCGTTTGGAAGACAATTGGGAGCGCCAGGCAGCAGGTGTCAGACCTGAAGAAGAAGGTCTAGTGACTGTGTTGAGACTTGAGGCAGTTGTGTTGTCTTCTGGCCAAATTCCACTTCACACGCAGCGTTTGGACTACAACATCTGGACAGGTTATCTATTGAGAAGTGCCAACCTTTGTGGGATGGACATGTGTCTCTGTGCGCGCTTGGTTTATACTAGGACTGTGGAGTAGTCGAGTGATATGGGGAAGTATTCAGGCAGTTGCTGATTTTTGCATAAAACTTTTCCATGGATCATTGTGATGCAAAAAGGGACTGCGTTGGATCTTGCACAGTCCCAGCTAGGCAGGTAACTGGTCTTGCCACGTTTGTTTGAGAGGGCCATGTGGGGTATTAGGTTGTTCTGCATTTCTGTACCATTGGGCCAGCAACTAGTGGAACATGGCGTAGGTTACCAACTAGAGAATAGGACTTAGAATACGGTAGCCCCGTTCAGTGTACTTACATTACCGTGCTTTGGCATGTTGCACTCACATCAGGCGAGTGCATCCGTTTGGATAAAGTATCTAGCACTATTGTAACTGTGATTGTATTCAGCCACCACAGCTTGTGGCACAAGCTACCGGGGGTGTTGGGGGGCTGCTAAAACCCGGACATAAACCCTAAGCTATAGGATTTTGAAAAAGCCACACCCCGCGCGGCAACGAGCCAACAGCAACAAGGATAAGCATTTAAACACATCATAACAATCAAATGAGCACTAGCAAAAAGAATTCGACTGGCATACTGCCAAAAGTACCAAAACATGGTCATGCATGGTGCTCCTGCATGTTGCACCATATATATCACCCAAGACCAGGTGGACAATATCCCTATTTGGCTGCGGCTGCGCAGGCTTTGGGGTGCAAGCCCTATTCCTGTGCCGTACTACACGTAATATTGTGGATACGGGTTGTATAGCGGCCAAGGGTTGCATAGAGTGAATGATAGACTTTTAACAAAGCGTGGTGTCAAGAGACACCTGTTTGCCGTCTTTTGTTGCTTGCTTGCTTCAGCTTGCTGTGCCTGTGCTTTGGATACCTGTGCAAGATACCAGTACAGGTACCACGTGGCCCTGCCCGAGAACCTAGCCAGGTAGGTCACGTGCCAGTAGCGGTACCAGCTCTGCCACGTGGTTGAACCACGTGGTTAATTTAAACGGAATCCTAGTAAGGGTAGGGGACAGAGTTCAACAGTACGAGTACTCAGATGTGTAGAAAACTCCAGATGCCGGATATGGTTCCAGGCGGAATATACAACTGGCTGCCTGCGCAAACGGGAGGAAAAACTTCTTTTGTTGGCTTAACAGACTCGATAAGATAAGATAAGGTTGATTCGGTCAACAGCCATGTGCACATCGCGCGGAAACAGCTCCTTGCTTGCATGCTCCGCCTGGTACACATTGTAGCAGACTCCAGACGCCACCCAGTGCATTGTGAGTGGAGTGGTGCACATCAGCCAGGAACTCCTTCACCTCTGCGTCAATCCTGGTGGTCCCCTACTTTCTCTACAAGCATAGCTAGCTGCCGGCACAGCCATTACCCAAAACCCTAGCTCCACACCATTACCAACCCCAGCCCACACCCTCACCTGCATGAACCCACTCGCGCTCCTATGCACCAGCCCCAGCACCCAGTCTGTGTCGCAGTAACCGTTCACCATCAGCCCGCTCACCACTGACCGCGCACTGTGCCATGTGTCTTAGTCAACACCCAGCGGGGCACCCAGCAGCACAACATCCTCAACCAGACCTGGCAGGGGAGGGAGGTCAGTGGGGCATCGAGGGGCGCCAGGAGGGGGGATCAATGAGGGCAACGCCCTCCTCTCTCTTACCTTTCGTCCTTACAACACGCGCCGGGCCAAGAACATGTTGTGCAGCATCAGCCTGTTTTACTACTATTTATTTTCATCATCTATCTACTGTCGTCTTCCTACCTCTCCCCCCGCACCCCTTAAGCTCCAGGAGGCATGCTATGCCGAACCCCACCGAATACCCTACTAGGGTTTAGGGTTTGCAGAGTAGGGTTTAACTGACAATAACCCACCTCTGCCCCTGCACTCCTCCAGTTCCAGCAGGCATGCCATGATGAGGCGCGCGCCCACCGAATACCCTATTAGGGTAACGGGCCGGTTGCCGTGCAGCCCCGCCAGCAGCACCTGGGCAAAAAGCTGACCTGCCTTGTCTGCACGGGCCAGCGCCACTGCAAAACACGAGTGGAATATTGAATGGATATATAAACAGGCACTCATGGCTAGGGGCGTTGGAGCTGCAGCGTGTTGTCTGCACGGGCCAGTGCAACCAAACACAAAATGGAGCATAAAAGGCATTAATTACTAGGAGCACCCTTGGCAGGAGTGTATTTGGTGATAAGGGTATCGCGATCAATGCAAATCCTTCCAAACCATGCAAACCCAAAGGGGCACCCTTTACGCACCGCAAATCAGGAAACCCACCCTTCTTCGCTGCCCCCTCCTCACCCCCTTGCGTGCCCCCCCCAAAGGGCCACCACCCCCCGCTCTGCCCCTCCCTGGCTGGTGCGGAGGTGCTGCTGGTGGTGGGGGGGTGGGGGGTATGTGCTGAGCTGGCAGCCCCATGTGATAACCCCGCAGTAGGGTTGGCGTGGCTGAGCCCCCAGCGGCCCCACTGGAGGCGAGAGGGTGGGGGTGATTTCATCCACCCATGTGTATGCGACTGGGTCTTTGCTGAACGCCCTCCGCACATCCACAGGCATGGGTTTTAGGGGTTTCAGCTAGGGTGCGCAGTGCAAATTGGGTTTATGGCTAGGCACATAAAATACTGTTCAGCAGAGAAATGGCTAATGCAGGCACCAGGGTCTTTGCTCAAAGCTACCTGCACCACACCAGAGTTCTAGGGTTTGAGTGTGCGAGTTGGGTATTCATATGGCAGAGGTGGCAAATTTGGCAGAGGTGCGAGTTGGAGTTTGGCAGAGTCAGTAATGCATGCCATGGCAACATGTCCGTCGTTTAGCGAGGCCCCTCTGCATCTGAACATATGCAGCTGTATATGCGTGGCAGCCTGGTGATGCAGCCTGTCAGTAGCAACGAGAATGATTACTAGCAGCACTAGCAGGCCATTCAACACCAACCAGTCAACCGCACCACAGTGAAGATCTTGCAGGCTGCTCTAAATGCCCGAAGCACACCAGCACGCCCTGGCACATGGTACCTGCTGTGGTGTTGTCTAAGTATGTGGCATTGTCAGACTGAACCCTTGAGCACTTGAAGTGAGGGAACCTGGCGTGCGCTAGCTCTATTGCCACCTCCATATGGCTGATTGTTGACCAGCAATCCTGATTTGCGCCATCTGACACACCGATGACGGTCCCAAATGAAAATTGTCATCATGATCCACAGGGATGTCAGGGTGATGGGCAATCCACAGGCTGCTTGTACGCCTCATTGCACCGCATGCTGGCAAAGATGTCCTCACAAGCCTTCGCTTGGTGGTCCTCAAACATCTGAACAACAGCACACGCAGGGAATATACTGCGAACTGGAGGGCCATACATTCTCCCAGCCATGATTGTGTCACAGCGCTGCAATGATGCGCCAAAAGTCATCCCAGTGCCACACTCCAATGGTGACGCATGCATGCATTGGAAGTGGCCAATCAACACAGCATAATGGCAGAGTCTACTATGCACCACATACCTTGTGTGCCACGTGCTTTCCCAAGAACTCTCGCACTCCTCCCCGTCCAGCTGCAAGTCAGCCAGGGCGTCTGGGTGGTTACACTCGCAGTGTGCGGCATCATCAACTGCTGTATGGCATCGTCAATTGCAGCCTTGATGTCGATCTTTGCAGCGTTCACACCTCATCTCGTCATGATGAACCCATGTTTGCCCAAATTCACCTGGACCACACATTGCATACCTGGTGCAGTGCATTACACAGCCATCCGCTATTTGGAGTCTGTTTGGAAGTGCAACTGCATGCGCAGCCTGTCTATCAGCTGCAGCTTCTCGAACACACAATTGCTTGGCAAATGATGAAACACCCTGTCCTCCAGGTTGTCAAGCTCTTTAAAGGCGTAGATGCCCTTCAAGCATTAAATGCATATTGGCTGCACACACAGATCTTTACCTGCCTATCCCTGTAGTGCTTCTTGTCGACGACTGCATAGAATACGGAGCTCGAGATGGGCTATGTTGCTAGTTCCATGCTGGCGCATTCCACAAAAATATCGTCTGGACAGCCACGTTTTGCACTGCTGCAATTCCACATGCGTGCTCTTGGTGCAATCCTTGCATTTGGCTGGCCTGTGAATGGCGTCCGAACGCATGGAGAATGCTGCAATGAAGATGCTTGGCAGTGTCCGCTGACAATCGGTTGGCTGTGCGCTTTGCAGTGCAAGCAGGCCGAGCTGACCTGTGCCAACATTGTAGCATACAGCTGATAAGCGCTGATGCCAAGCAGCGCATCACAACCTGCTTCAGGTGTGTAGGGCTGGGCTTCGCTGCAAGACAGCTTTGACCTCCTTGCGGTTGAAGCCAATCTGGCCCTGACACCCTGCCCATTACTCTCAAGCGAGCCATGACATGCATTCACTGCTTTCTTCCATGTGGCACTGCAGCTCTCTGGGTCTCTATGCTGGAGTAGCGGTGGACCCTGCAGCTGTCGTGCTTGATGCAAGCACTGCCCTCAATGGCCTGGTCTGCAAAGGGTGTGGAGGAGGTTGGCCAGTAAAAATTCCACCTGGTACTCCCTCGTGCCACTACCGTGATGATGGCTGCAAGCGATGCCCCACCAATTGTGACGGGTGCTCCTGGTCGTTGCCTGGAACGTTGGTTCACCGCTGCATCAGGTACTAGGCAGGCTCAGCGCTGTCCTTCTCCAGGTGCCCACACCCAACACCTTCAGCACACCCCAGCGCCATCTTCCACAGAGGCTGTGTGTGCAATATCACCTTCAGGCTGTTCATCTTGCAAGGCTGGACAGGTGAGCAGCAGAAAGTTCTGCTCGAGGGCCAGTGAAGACCATAGTCTTTAAAATAGGCTGCGGCAGGCTGTTTCAAGTCGTCGCCACAAGCTGTTAGAAGTCTGGCAGCAACTCCTTCATGTCAACTGTGCAAGCGTCTGCAAGTCAGACAAAGACTCTTGGTGACCATATGTGGTGGCTGCGATATCTCCACTGGTGAAGAGAGCTGTGGAAGGGAAGCAAGGCGCCCAACAGGCATCAGGCAAATCATGGGCCGGAAGCACCAAGAAGAGTTCTCAAACCCACTTCTGTCTAGCTGTGCCTGTCGAGGATGGAATATGAGCCGTGGCACGTGTAAAGGACATCAGTGGTATGCATGCATGCAGGTTGCTAGCAGCACACAGGGACGTTACAGCACATATGACGTTGCAGGCAAGGTGATACAGCTACGTTATCCCAAATAGGGTTGTCTAAGTCCGCACCAGGGGGTTTAGAGGGGACGACACTGGAGCGGGCAGGTGTGACCTAAGCGATCCGGGGCAAGCAGGAACATCCGGCCAAGGTCCTTACCATCTAACCTAGGTCCTAACCTACGTCCTTACCTGCTCAAAAACGAGCTCTCCGGGACAAAAGACCCCCGCCCAAGTATGCATGCATAGGGCAATTGCCAGTGCAAACGTAGAAGTGCCACTGGCACCACAATTGCATTTGTTTTCTGGTCGAAAAAAAGATACATTAATAGAACCAACTCAGATTGCTTTCAGCGGTGCTTTCCCATTCAAGAATTTGGAAGTGGAGCTCCGCACCCCTCCGCTGCAAAGAAGGCCTGCCCCTGTCCTGTGTGTAGCCTATGTCTCTTTCAGATGCGGCAGGACCTCGTTATTATTCTTATTTCTTATGAAGTGTGGAGCTCCCAGGCTGTAGCTGCGCGCACCTGTCAGTGACTTTTGCAATGACTTACACCACAACCACAAAACCCTTGTGTAAGCTTTGTCGCACAACACCTATACAGATGCGGGCATATTCAAGCAGAAGTGCTCTCGATTTGACTTCGCGTTTCCAAGGTCAAGTTATGAAAATACTCAGGGTCAAAATATTGGGACTGCAAGTTTCCTTTGGATGTGAACAGCCACACACACACGCGCGCGCACACACACACACATGAGAACGCACAGCGCTGCTAGCCCTGGCAGACGCACAGCAACCCACGCCACAGTCCCCAATACCTAACTACTCTACCCCACCGTCACACTCCACCACCACTTCCCAGCAACTAGCAGCAGATCTGCTGCTAGTCTAGACCCACCCCACTGGCATCACACCACACCGTCCGGACCAGCTGGGGTGGGTCTAGACTAGCTGCAGCCGCAATGGAGTGTTGGCCCAGTCCACCGGACCAGTGATGCCCAACCAGGCTGATGTGCATTGTACAGTTGGCTGTTTGTACTGGGCGCATGTAGAAATCTAGCGCATGGTCATGGCGTGTGACAAACTATAGGAATTGCTAGACAACACCCAACCGTCGACCATGGACTGGCCAGTCCATGGGCCAATACTCCATTTGGAGATTGGATGACTGACACTGTTGAAAGTGTGCCATTTGCCCAACACTAAGCATTTGCGCGCACACATGGATACATACAACCAACAATATTTCTGCTGTACTATTTCACTGGAGGAACCCACGATCGGCGATGTCGGCATGCATGCATGCATGCATGTGTGCACATGCATGCATTTGCCAGATGACTTTGGTCAACCTTGTCAATTGCTCAGTGTTTACAGCAGACCCATGAACCAATACATCTATATAATTATCATTATTTACTAACGGCATAAGTTGCAGCCTTAGTCAGGTAATGTCTGCTGGAAAAGGAAGGCTCATGCCCGTGGTCGTTTTGAATGCATGCATATCGATAATTGCATGCATTCGTGTTTGCTTGCCTCTCCTTAGATTTAAGTGTTACAGCAGCGGTTGGCGAAACATAATAGCCTCACCACGTTTTCATACCAGTTTGTAACCCTCGTGCGTTGTGGGCGATTATGGCGTGCGGTCCTTTTCCAAAAATGCCAAAAATGCACACTTTCAGTGGGTTACATAAATGGCACCAAACAACTGGCGAATGAACACCCGGTATATCCTTCGGTACGTGTAAAGAGAACCCATTATTCTACTTACTCCATAGCCCTTACGGGTGACCCACCAAGGAACCACAGAGGGAGTTTGCTGCCGTGGCCTGGCTCAAGGCCTTGTTAGGTAACATGCTGACCAACTCAGTCTTGACCTCCTCTCACGACGTACCTGCTCTGACATGAGACTCTTCATTTCTTAACGCAGTTTGAAGGCACATAGTTTGAAGGCACATATCTCAAAAGGGGAAGTTGAGCACGTTCGTGTCTGTCACAACTTGCTGATTAGACTCCACCTCTGCAGCGACCTTCTGCCCTTGCTGTTCTTCTGTTGGAGTCGCAAGGAGAGTGCAAAGAGCCTTGCGTGTGAGCAACTGAAGGTGGGAATGTTGATAACACTATTTCCTGTCCACAGTTACCCACTGGTGGTACCACGTTATTCTGGCTGTCAAGCAGTGCAGGCATGTACTGATGAGCATATGCATGCATGTACTGATGCGCATATGCACCTCCTGTTTCCTTGTGGACTGGCGAGTGAACACTGGTATACCCTTTTGAATATTTACAGAGAAACCCATTTTTTTACAGACGCTACAGCCCTTACAGTGATTCCACCGACGAGTCACAGAGGGAGTTTTGCTGCCTTGGCCTGGCACAGGTAACATGCTGACGAAGTTGTGACCTGCCAAAGTTCCCTACCAGCAACGCAGTCTTTATCTCCTTTACGTAACTGCCTGACAAGAGAATTCTCACCTATGTAAGAAGTTGAAAGGTACATACTCCAGAAGGGAAAGTTGGGCACATTCGTGTCTGATGTGTCAGCTGCTGAATAGCCTCCCACCTCTGCAGCGACCTTCTGCCCTTTTGGAGCGCCCAGGGAGCGTTGGGAATTGACACTCAAGGTATTAAACGTTGCGAACACCATAACCTGCCCATCATTACCCACTGGGCGTCCCACTGGTTCGCTGTACAGTGCATGCATTGATGTGCAGTTGCTGATTCCTTGTGAACTGTTGGCAACTGTCCACAATTACCAACTAGTGGTGCCAAGTTTCCTGGCTGTCTCTGCACAAGCAGTACATGCACGCAGTAATGTGCACGTTCCTGTTTCCTTGTGGACTGTTGTCAACAATGGGCATTGTTTCACAGGTTTTAAACAACCCCCTGCCCCTTCAGGCCTACAACTGCTCCAAGAGACGTCATGGAAGCGCCAGAGAGCACCAATGTGCCGAACCCACCCTCTGGTAAGCTGCCTGTTGCTTGTCACACCATTGTCTCACAATAAAGGCTTGTTGATTCAATTTGACTTTGTCTTCATTGTCTTCAAGACGGACTTGCATGTGCCATGCAATAATGTTGTTGCTGCTGAGCTTGGCACGATTTTAACAAACAGGTACATGTCTCTAATGATAAAAGCGTTCGCTTGAGCACCATGGGCACCATGGTTCTGAAAACTGTCAATGTTTGCATTAAATGTTATGAACATTACACTATTGTTGTTGCAGCTCTAGAGCTAAAGAAATTGCAGACAGAGCTGAAGAAGAAGGAGGCCGAGATCAAACGCATCACGCGGGAACGTAAGAAGTATGTCCGCGAGCTTGAAGACACGGTGAGGGACCAAGCTAAAGAGATCGAGCAGCTGCAAGAGGACCTCTTGGATACCCAGGCTGAGGTCGGACGCCTAACAGCCCAGATAGCAGGTGCCGCGCAGAACCCTGCAGGACATGTTCCCTTGCCGTGCTGTACTCTGTAAGCTGCCACATCCCGATTGTATTGGCAACTGCATAGCCTATGGCAACTTGCAATCCAGTCCACAATTGGGTGTGTGTAGCCACACAGGTGTTCTGCAGCTAGTTATGTGTCCATTGTAACGGCGTGCAACTGCTAGCTTGCAACCAACACTGCCCGCCAAGGGCGCCGTGGAAACCCTATTAGGGTTAACTTGAACCTCAACTTAGGGTTACCAGAATAACTTGTATATATATATATCCGTTACAGCTCACCATTTTGTGCGCTGCCATATATCTTTCCGAATGTGACTGCATGCATGTAGTCACATTGAGATGAGAACTTGGTTGAATTGACTTACACATAGCAACTTGCACTTCAGTCCAAGATTGCCCTGCAGACCTGGTATGCTTGCCATGGTGTAAAGTGCCACAGTACACACCCTGTAAAATCAAGTGCCACCCTGAACCCCAACTTAGGGTTACCAGAATGTGTATACTCGGTACAGCTTACCATGTTGCGCGCTGCCATATACCTTTCCGAATGTGACTGCATGCATGTAGCCACATTGATACAAGATCCCGGTTGGATTAGCTTCTGCATAGCAACTTGCACTCCAGTCCATGTGAGACCTGGCAGGTATGGTTGCCATGCTGTAAACTGCCACAGTACAGCATACCGTATAGTATGAAGTGGGTGCCTTGGAGGGTGAACTAGACAGACATGGAGTAACAGAACCAATGCGCTTAACTTTGGATGCATTGCAGGAGCGGCTCCCATGCTGAACAACAACCAGGAGCAGGCAGGGGAGGAGGTGGAGGGGGGCGCAGACGAGCCTGATGCTGTGCACCCTGCAGGTACGCGTGCGTAACATAATGGGAAGCGCAACTAGTATATACGACTGTATATCCAGTAATTGGGCGTGTGTAGACTCATGGGTGGTGGTCTCCAGCTAGTAATGTCTCCATTGTAACGGTATGCATTGCTACCAGCACTGCCCGCCAAGGGCGCCGTGAAAACCCGACTAGGGTAAGCTTGAACCCCAACTTAGGGTTACCAGAATAACTTGTATATCCGCTACAGCTTACCATTTTGTAAGCTGTCATGTATCTTTCTGAATGTGACTGCATGCATATAGTCACATTGAGATGAGATCCCGGTTGGATTGGCTTACGCATAGCAAGTTGCACTTCAGTCCAAGCATGCCCTGTAGACCTTGCAGTTATGCTTGCCATGGTGTAAACTGCCACAGTACAGCATCCCTGTAGTATCAAGTGCATGCCTTGAAGGGTGAATTAAACCAGTGCGCTTAACTTTTGTTGAATTGCAGGAGAGCCAGATGTGGTCATCGGCATCCCTGACCAGGGTCAGGCAGTGGGGGCGTCGGGGGGGGGCGCACCCCAGGCTCGCCAGCCTGCAGGTAAGCTCACCATATTTCCCCTGCCATATATCTACTTTTTTAAATTCTGACTGCATGGCCAAGCTTCAAAGGTGGGCACGGCAGGTACGGAGTGCCTGCGTGTCACCAATGCCACCTTTGCATGTTGCCTGCATTCACATGATCCATAATTAATTGCCTAGGCAAGGCTGGGTTTGGTGGAAGCTGCAAAACCCTGTGCAGTGTCATTGTCAGGCAGGCCTGCACATGTGAAATTAAATGTGCCAAACCTGCCGCCTCTGAGAAGGGCACTGAGTTGAGTTGTACATGTGCTCCACTCCAGTCCATGCATAAGCAGGCACTGAGTTTTTTCTTTTCTGGGGCAGGGCCCTTCAACCGGGTGGTGTTCCTTGTGACACTGCTGAACACAGTGGTGGGCCTGGGCTGCTCTGCTGTGATGATCTGCAACGACTACCACCGCAGCACGGGCAAGGTGGTCCCAGCATGGCTGGCGGTGCTGAACAGCTTTGCTCGACAGTACAAGTTTATCACGCAAGACGTGATAGCTCACACCCTGCGGTGGTGGAGGAAACGTGCTCAGCAGCCTGCAGGTACGCCACCATGTTTTACGCTGCCACATATATATACCATCTTTCCAATTCTGACTGCATGGCCAAGCTTCAAAGGTGGGCACGGCAGGAATGTAGTGCCGGCATGTCACCACCTTTTAAATTATTTGTTGCCTGCATCCACGTGATCCATGTTTAATTGCCTAGGCAAGGCTGGGTTTGGTGGAAGTTGCAAAGCGTTGTGCAGTGCGATTGTCAGGCAGGCCTGCACGTGTGACATTCAATATGCCAAACCTGCCGCCTTTGAGAAGAACACTGAGTTGGGTTGACAATGTATCACAATGTGATACATGTGCTCAACTCCACATTCATGGATAAGAAACCCACTGAGTTTTTCCTTTTCTGGGGCAGGGCATGCTGTCTGGGACTGCGTCGTACTGACCTTCATAGTGCTGATCGCCCTGGTGGGCGTGGGCTGCTCCTTTGTCATTGGGATTATGACTACCTGCGCAGCACCCACCAGGATGTCCCACCATGGCTGGCGGCCCTCAACGCCTTCTCGCGCCAGTGGAAGTTCGTGACCCAGGATGTGCTCAGCCACAACTGGCAGAACTGGAGCAACGGTGTCATGCCCGACTACCTGGGCACCACAGGCACTGGGGCACTGGGGCGAGCAGTGGTTGTGGCGACAGTGCTGGGAGGGTTGGAGGCGTGGGCTGTGCTCCTAGCTGAGCCTGCCCTGAGGCGGATGAGGGAAGCTGCCCTGGGCCTGCCCTGAGGGTGACGGGGGTAGCTGCAGGGCCTGGACAGGCGAGGCGCAGCCGCTCTTTGGCCGAGACAGAGTGGAGCTGATGCGCTGCCGGGCAGCAGGCATGATGGCTGGGCGGTTGATGTATCATTTAATTCATCACTGCAGTAGTGAGATGTTTTCATAGAACAGTGCAATTCTTATGCAAGTCGCAGACCTGATGATTTGCTCTCTCATATGCTCCTGATGAATTGCTCTCTCATATGCTCATAATTCTTGATTGTGAATCTGCTGTACTTGACCGGTGTTAGCAAAATTTTAAAATTATTGCAATAATCTGTATGTTTGAACTGGTATTAGGAAAATAGTGTAGACCATATGCAGCAAATTTCAGATGACTTTTGCAGCAGACAGAGTGTGCAGACTGCTCTAGCTAGAGGTAATTAAATCCAATAAACAGATGTTTGAGGAGTGCGGCACTGCCAGATTTAGTTAATCGTAAGTCAATAGATCCTGGATTAATAAACAGATTGAGAAACTGAAAAATAATAAATCAGCGGGGGTTGATGGTATTGTGGCCGAACAACTTAAGGCTGGGGGTCATAGC
>JAULBX010018525.1:0-66329 GCA_032358255.1 Heterotrichella gracilis | reverse complement strand
TTTAGGGTTCAACCAACTCTCTGTGCTGCAGCTGGTTGCTGAGGAGCGCCACAAGGCGGCCATTGCTAACGTGAACCTCAGCAAGGCGGTGGAAGAGGAGCGCGCAAGCTGCAGGCAGCGGGTGGAGGATGCCAAGCATGGGGCAGAGGTATGTTCAAAGCGTGCACTAAGCGTTTTGGTTGTTGAGGGGTTTGCACAGTTGGGGTATATGCACCATTGAGGGACAGCACCGGGATTGCGATTGGTCACTCCTCGTGCCCACCATCCAATCACCAAATTCCACCTGCTCACAAGGCGCAGCGGTGGACCCTACTGCAACACGAAGCGATTTTGTTTCCATAGAATTCTCAACATTATATATCTTACTGTTGGAATTTGATCAGTTTTATCCTTTGGGAGAACCACTGTAGCTTTCAAAAATCTATGTAAATAATCCAAGAGAAGAGTAAGCAAATTCGAATAGTTTGATTGTGTTTATTTACATCAAAGTTGTGTCCTGCAGGAGGCGTCCCGCAAGCACGACAACGCCATGTGGCGTGTGAGGCAGCAGCTGCAGCAGGCGCAGGCGGAGGGGCAGGAAGCCAAGCAGCAGCTGCAGCAGCTGGGGGAGCAGCTACAGGTGGGGCAACCGACACCTTGCATGCATGCACGAGTGAAAATATAAATGCGGTACTGGAAATAAATACGAAAACAAACACATAAACAAATAAATGAGTGAACAATCAGTTGTGAGCCGCGTGTCAATTACCAGGGCATTGGTCAAGGGGAAGACAGAGGTAGGGAGGTACAGCCAGGGCTGGCTGCCTGTCATGGGGACATGGAGTAATGTCTTTCGGGCATGGAGCATTGACCTTCTGTCGCATCTTGCCGCCTTCCCTCCGCATGCCCCTGATCGCACACATAAACTGGGAATTCATTTATTTGTCATCCTTCCTGCCTGCAGGCGCTTGAGCACCAGGCTGACTCCCAGCTGGGCCACGCTGCGGGTGAGGTGGGTGCTGTGCACAAGGAGCTGCAGGCGCTCAAGGCAAAGGTGGCCGCAAGGGAGCAGGAGATCCAGCAGCAGACGCAGGCAAGTAATGCGTGGTGGTGGTCAGGTAGTCACTCGCCTTGCTCGTAATTACATGCAGAAGAGAGAGTTGGAGGTGGGCGATGTGGTGGGCTGGGATGTCGCACCCTTTGCATGTGCTCTGTGCTATTGCTGTGGTGGTAATGGTGCGGCGTGCTGCAAGCCCTGTACACACGTGTAGCTTACTGTACCTCGTCTAATATCCTCAAATGAATAAATGGATAACAATTGTGGCATCCTTTCAGAAGCGCGCCTGTTCAAGGATAAACAAATTGTTTTCTTTTCTGTTACAATGACACAGCAGTGGTCCCAATCCTGCAGGCAGAGCGCGTGGCTCTGCAGTTTGAGCTCCAGGAGTCGCAACGCCAGGCGGCGGCCATGCATGCGGCGCTGGTGCAGGTAAGTTGGGCCTACCTACCCTCTTTCCCCTTTTCATCTGTACCATATGCCATGCATGTTGTTAGCATGTTGGCATGTTGGCACGCACTGCTTTTTATTCGTTCATGCCATTGTACGAGGATGTGAGGTGCACATCTTCATTGATCGACCACACATTCGCACTTTACCATGTATTACTCAGCTTTACCCCATGGCGCTGGTGCAGGTGCACACCGCCGTCAGCAGCGCAGAGTTTCCTGCGGCACACGTCTTGGCGGCCCGGGGCCCCGATGCGCCGCCCCCGCAGCCTGCAGATGTGGAGCTTCCCTCTCTGGTTCTGGCTGTAGCGCAGTCTGTGCACCAGTCCGACCAGCGCATCAAGCACCTGCTGGCGCAGCAGGACAAGCTGGGCAGGGCGCTGGTGCAGGTGGGGCTCACTATGTGGAATGAATTCAAAAATCCAACGGGATTTTCATACAGTGGCATCTTATGCGAATGGGTTCACGGTGTATCCTGCATTTGTCACAGTTCTAATATTTTGGTCGAGTTTTTGGCGGACAAGGTTAAGGCTGCGGTTATGGGACTCAGTATGGAGCGAGCAGCACTGAACTTTTCCTTGGTTATTATCATTATAATAATATTAATTTATCATTATCGTTGATAATAAGCCATTTCGAATTTGCCTGTAGGCTGACAAGGAGAAGGCCGCTGTTGAGGAGCTGTTCAGCGAGCGGGCTGCGCTTGCAGACTCAGCCGCGCAGGAGGCCCTTGAGGCGCAAGCACAGGCCCAGCAGCTGCGGGAACAAATGGAGGGCATGCAGGCGGGTCGCAGGGAGCTGCAGCAACAGGTGGGGTTACAATTGAGTAAACAGAGGGGTAATAATCATATATGGCAATGCATGAAGCACAGCAGCTAGACAATGCAGCTTGGCGATGCAAGCGCTGCCTATTGCACCACCACATATTTGGCCAGCTATGCCAGCAATTTTCCAAGGTAAACAGCATCAGGGCGAGTGACCCACGTTTCATTTATTTATTAGTTATTTCTTCTAAAATGCGTGATACGATACCATGGATTATGGTTAACACTTTGTGTTGTTCCTGCAGCTTGCGGATGTTGAGGCCAGCCGAGACGCGCTGCATGCTGAGCTGGAGCAGGTCCGTGGTGAGGTGGCGCATGCGGTTGCACGGGGCATCGCAGCCAGTGAGGGCGCTGCCAAGTGGGAGGGCAAGGCGCACAGCTGGCAGCAGCAACTGCAGGTGAGGGGCTGATTGCCACCGATTACCACCATGGTTGATGCACGCATTTCAGAGGCCCTGACTTTAGTGCATTGGGTGTAGGAAAAGGCCTGGTCGCGGGTAGGAGGAGGCCAGGCCTTATGGTTGATGCACTAATGTCGCTGGCAGGAAGCGGCCAGGCCATGGGCAGCTTCCAGAGGCAGTGCCAGTAAACTGCTAATAAGGAAATAACTCAAAACAGAAATTAACAGAAATAATAATAAAAGGAGCGTGATTCTGCTGCAGGCCACCCAGGCGCTGCTTGAGGATGCTCGTGAGCAGGCCAGCGCACTGCAGGAGGGGCTGGAGGTGAAGGAGGAGAGAATCAAGATGCTCAGGTGGGGAGGGACACACTACCTGTTCATGTGCCACCATTGGCATGCATGCTACTGTGTGTGCTACCGGGGCCTGTATTGCAGAACCCTTGGGTGGGTGCATCTCACATGGGGCATGCAAGTTTCTGTGTCGGTATCTGTGACAGCAGTTTCCACCACATGCATGTGGCCCAGACTTCACTTTGCCCGGGCTTGGCGAAACAACGATCACGCTCATGGCATCCATTGCTAGCATCCACACGGTTTGAGGGTCGCTACACTGTAACCCCTAAGAAAACCCTAGCACTCGACGCGTTTGGGTGGGTGCAGGAACGCGCTGGCCGAGGCGGCACAGGAGCAATCCGAGGCGCAGCGCCAGGTGGAGGAGATGCAAGCCACGCTGAAGGAGGTGCAGCAGGCAGCGGTGAGGAATCGCACTCGTAGCTAGCGAGCACATTGTATCCTACAAACATGACCAGGGCGAAGCATCGAGGAGCATTTGGTTGGACCCACATGCTCCTGCCTTTGGCAGGAAATCGCGAGTTGTACGGAGATCTCGGATAGCAGTGCTGTACCACCAAGGGGATTAATTGGTCATCCATTGCTGTGCCATCCGCCTCCTGTTCCTGTATTACCGTACTATATATTAACCAAACTGGCTACCTGTGTTGCAGCATGAAGAGGCAGCCAGTGCCCGGACCAGCACCGATCAGCTGGAGGCGCAGCTGCGCACCCTGTCAGGCAGTGCGGCCAGCAGTGCAGTCCATGCCCAGCGCCTGCAGGAGCAGCTGGATGCAGCCTCCGCACACGCCTCTGCAATGGCAACCGCACTGCAGGTAATACAAGGCTTTAAAATATTACAATATTTTGTTCAAAAACCACATTCAAGGAGTCAACCTGGGCGCAGAAGAATGTCACAGGATATAATAAAAACAGTATATCAAGTAGCGTGTAATGATGACAAAAATAACTCCTATCCCTTGCAAATCAGCCAGGGGTTTTCTGTTACAAAACCGGTCTTAAAGCAATCATTCCACCATGTACCCTTACCCCGAAGGTCCCCAAACACTGATACAATCCACTCACATCCTGTAGGGCGGTCTGGGCGAGCTCCACCGCCAGCTGGCAGGCCTGGCGCAGGCCTGTGGGGGGCGGGAGGGGGGCGAGGAGTGGGGGTTGGGTGGCGCGGTGCAGGAGGCAGGCGATGCGCTTGAGAGCCTGCGGCGGGTGCTGCCGCTGCCGGGGCTAGGCCAGGGAGCGCAGGGGCCCAACCCTGGGTGCCCTGTGGCGCTTGCAGGTGGGGTGGCGTGGGTGGGATGGCCTCGTTGGGAGGCGATGGGGTGGCAATGCAATGCCTTGCATTTTTTGTCGTGGCATTATGTGGATTATTGCTGACAGTTTGATAAAAGAGTGTATGGCCATAATCTCATATATTGTTTCAAAATTGGTCAATCATGCGCCCTCCATGCCAATTTCATGTCTTGAATAAAGACTCGATTTTGTTTTAATCCATGTTGCAGCCGCCCTGGCTGCGCTGGGGAGGTGCACCCGCGCCTGCACGGGTGCATGCACACACCTCTCCTCGCGACACGTGGCGGGCGCCAAGTCGCACGCCAAGGTTGCGCGCCTGCTGCGGGGCGTGCTGCGGGCGGCCAAGGGGGCTGCCAGCAGCGTGGCACCTGGCGCAGATGCAGCAGAAGCTGTCGATGAGGAGCATATGTGTGAGGAGGGATGGGAGGAGGATGGGAGGGGGCTGGAGGGGTTGGCGGAGGCGGTGGCCAAGCAGGTAGGGGTATGCAGGGGCAGCGGTACTTGTGAAATGGGTATATGGTAAATTTATAATAATGTGAGGAAGCGCTGCAGGCCTGTGGATTACAGCCATAAATACTGTGCTTACCACCCTTTGGCCTGTACTTCTCTGCCGTGCTGCAGGAGTGTGTGACCGTGGAAGCAAACCCTAAATCCTAAAGGGTGCATTGTCCACCGCAGGTGCGCTCCTCCCTCAAGGCGGTGCTGCGCGAGTATGAAGCTGCGGCAAGCAGCCTGCACGCGGCGCATGAGGCGGCAGATGCAGCCCACCAGGCTGCCGCGCTGGGGCAGCTTCAGGCGCAGGAGGGTGAGGGGGAGCGTGAGCATTGGCGGGGCAGGGCGGAAGAGGCGCAAGGTGGGTGTGGGGAGAGGAAGGGGGGAAGGAGGCGGGGGAAATGTGAGTTTCCTAGGGCTTGGTGAGGATGAATCCACACTAATGTTTGTGGGCATGGCACAGCTTCTCAAAGGGGACATAGAGTAAAATTGGTGGATGATTTTACTCAGACAAATTTGATTTCTGTCATCTTTTGGTTTCCTCACACGGGACCCCCATGTCCCACAGCCGAAGCAGCACAGGCCCACCTGCGGGCGGAGGGGGTGCGGTTGGAGGCGGAACAGCACGCGGCGGCGCTGGAAGCTGCGCTGGAGCGGCAGGCAGCGGAGGCACAGCAGGCACGGTGGGAGCTGCAGGAGGCCACGCGCAGGGCGGACGAGCTGGCAGCACAGGTGTGTGGGGGACCCTGGCTAGGGTTTTTTGCGTAACGGGACGCCTTGTTCAGGAGGGCGCTGTTCGTTGCTTGTCACGTTCAGCGTGCAACTCTGCACACATATTGTTGCTGAATATATAATGTCAAATGTTTGAAGAATTTGAAATGTAAACCATCCTGCTCCTTCCTGCAATCACGCTACACCGGCGATCAAGGCTGGGTTGCTTCCAATCCCAGCCCACCTATTTGCTCCTGCAGCTGGACAACGTGGCCTCTACCCTGCTCAGCCCCCACCAACCATCCAGCCATAAGGCAACCCACCAAACGGAGCACCCAGCCGCCCACCCGTCGGCAGGCAGCCCCTCCGCCGCTCGCATAGAAGCCCTCGAGATGCACGCACATGACCTCCAAGCTGCCAACCAGGCCCTACAGGCCCAACTGCAGGCTGCGCAACCCGCCACCAGAGACACCGCCACAGGCACCACCGCAGGCACGGCCACCAAGGGACATCATGGTGGGTCCCGGGGGACCATCCGCCTCGTCAGCGCCACCACCCTGCGGCACCTGCGGGCGAAGCGCCACGTGGCGCTGGCGGCGGCGGTGCGGGAGATGGCGGGCAATCGGCGCGTGCAGGCTGCGGCCAATGAGGCGTGTGCGCAGGCGGCTGTGGCTGGGAGGAGGCTGCGCCATGCGGAGGAGCAGTGCACAGCGGCGCAGCAGCAGGTAAATGAAATGGAATTATGCTAAACCTTAATGTGTACATTAATTATCATACCTATATTGATTTAGTTAATTAAATATACGTCGTTTAGCGGCTGGACTGAGCAGCAGTGTCACACATGGCAACGTAGCAGATGCTGGAAGTGATTTTTTATCAGATGAAATGATAACAATCATTAGCAATGGCATTTCCTTTCCTACTCTGCGTGTTTTTCCAGGTCACCGAGCTGGACGCCCGGCTGCGCCGCGCAGAGGCGCTGGTGGCCAAGGGCGAGCAGCGGCGCGCCAGGCTGGAGGCGGAGAGGACCCGGCTGGAAGCCGCTGTGGCGGACCTGGGGGCTCAGCTGGCGGCGGCGCCCGCCCACCGCGCCGCAGGTCACCGGCTGGGGCAGCGCGGCGGGGGGCATGTTGCTCAGGGCAAGGAGAATGTGCCTGTGGGCCAGCGGGTGGGTGGCGGGTGTTGGAAAATAAAACTTTTTTTGTTGGACAAGCTTTTCCTTTCCTCATCCCTGGGTTCAACACTGTGTTCATAAGTTTTGGATCGTACCCTATGCAGCCCTCCAACAATCCCGGTGGCCCCGTCAAGCCCCCCAGCGAGGCAACCCTTGAGCAGCTTGAGGCGGCCGAGGCGGCGCTGGCGCACTCCCAGTCAGCTGCTGGGCGCCTGCTGCAGGAGGTGGGCCACCTGCGGGGGGCGAGGGACGCGCTGGAGCAGGAGCTGCAAGGTGCGCGCGAAACAAAGAAAAACACCATCAAAACAATACAACATGCCAGGCACTTGTCTAGAAACAGCACAATCAGGAGTCTTGCGGCTGTATGTCTTTGTGGGTGTGATATGTCTGGAGGTGGGGTACCTGGCAAGGGACTGGACATGGAGGTTCGATACAATTGACACCAATATTGTGGTAAACCAAGCAGCATTTGCCAGGTTTTTTATTTTGAATCCCATGGTAGGCTATATTGGATGGGATGGCACCTCACCCATCTGTTCCACCCTTCATTGCAGGTGCTGAATCCGCCAAGGCTGCCGCCGAGGCTCGATGCAGCCAGCTGCACCAAACCCTGGACGTGGTTTTCACCCAGCTGGACGGCGCCAAGGAGCGCCTGGGCCACCTGCACGAAACCCTACACAAGGGTTCCGATGCGCGCGCACCAGCGGATGTGCACGGGCATGCCAGTGGTGTGCCTGGTGCAGCGAGCAAGAGCCAAATGCCGAAAGGCGCCTGGGCGCCACAGGAGGTTGTGGTTATGCTGTGCCAGGTAAGGGGAACGGTAGGGTGATGGGGTAGGGGGTAAGAGTAAACAGGAGGGTATTGCCCTCCTCGTTGCAAAATTTCCTTCCTTTACCACAGAAAATCTTTTAATGACAGGCTGCAATCTTCTCAAAAAAATAGGCAATTCCTCATGTCTACTTTTTGCTGTTCCAGCTCCAACAGCAGGTGCAGTTTGCCTGCCAAGACGCCCTTGGCCACCAAACCCACCCAGGCAAGTGTCTCCAGAGCCTGGCAGGTCCACATGACAGCGCCACCAGCGCAGCCCCGGCGCAAAAACCCACCGCGGGTGCACAGGCGGCAGCAGCAGCGGCGGTGACGGTGCCCTCCCCTCCCTCCCAGGCCACGCGCCACACCCTGTCCCCACCCATCACCCCCGTCGCTGACGTGGCAATGCCCACGCCAATGAGCGCATTCCGTCCTAAGGCAAGGCACCTGTCATTGTACTTTCTGTCACCTTTAGGCTGCGCATTTTCCCTGCTAGTCACGTAGGGTTCTTATGCTTTTGTGCTTTGTAACTTTTGTACTTTCAATTTTTTTCATGTTTTTATACTTTTTTTCGTGTGCTTTCATTAACCACGCATGCATTTGTTTCTGTGCAGCGCCAGGTGGCAGCAGAGGAGGAGGTGCGGGGTGCACAAAGCCCTATCGCGGGTGTGACCTCCCCTGGAGGTGATGTCTATGATGGCTCCCCTGGAACGAGCCAGGCTTTGACTACGCCAGGGGCGGCGCCTGCACCACAGGAGCCTCCTACTGTTGGTGCGTGCTTGGACTGTTTGAAACTGTTATTTGCTTTTCATATCCAATTTTTAATCCGATTTTATCTCTTATCAAAGAAAATGTGACCTGTATCCGTGCGCTACAGGTCGATGGCGGCGGCAGGCGGTTGAGAAGATGTCCACCGCCATCGAGGTGTTTGAGCAGGCAATGTCGAAATCGGGGAGGTGAGGCAGGGCAGGGAGGAGAGGCCAGGGCTTAGGGGTCGCATAGAATTGGGTGAAAGATCCCAACCGCTCACACTGTTTTGACGTGCTTTTCACCTGGCGTCCGCATCTATCCGTTCCATACGATAGATTGAAACTGTGATCAGCTGGGCCAACTTCCCCATGCAACTATCCACCGGGGAAGTTATGGCATAGCTTTGTTGTTCGGCACAGCCCCTTGCGCCATGCCTGGGCAACAACAGCCTGGAGGTATAGAATGGATGGTCAGTAGCGATATGATGTAATTAAGGGGGGTTAAAACATTCACCCTAATGGGCATCTACAATGGATTCGAAGCCCATCTTATTTCACTCCATTATAATGATATATTGTTATCTGCCTGCACCTTAACAGTACACCTTCGGTAATACTATATATAATTACTTATATATGACCATTCCCATATTAATAGCCCCTTGCATTTGTCCCTGCAGGCTAGCCGAGACCGAAGCTGACGAGCTCCAGCAATGCGTGGCGCTGCTGAAGGAGCGGCTGGCCAGTGTGACGGGGCGCCTCACCGCTGCCCGGCAGCAGCTGACAGAAGCAGAGGACAAGCTCCAGGAGGTGAGGGCCACGCGCTACCTGGAAGCCCTGAAGCTCCTAAAACCCTGGATATTAGTAACTCTAAAACCCAAAACTTTAAAAACCCTAAGACCCTAGACCCAGTGTTGACCAGTGTGACAGGGAGTATAAAAACACTATACCCGAAACTTTCAACCCAAAACCCTAAACAACTAACACCCTAGACCCAGTGTTGACCAGTGTGACGGGGCGCCTCACCGCTGCCCGGCAGCATTTGACAGAAGCAGAGGACAAGCTCCAGGAGGTGAGGGCCACGCACACATTTTGAAACCCTAGTCCGAAGCCCTGAAACCCTATATATTTTAAACCCTAAAAGCCAAGACATGGTGTTGGCCAGTGTGACGGGGCGCCTCACCACTGCCTGCCAGCAATTGACTGAGGCGGGGGACAAGCTACAGGAGGTGAGGGCCATGCGCACCTTGAACCCTAAAGCCCTACTCCGCAGCCCTACCATCCTTCACCATCTACCCTTAACCCTAAGCCTTGTTCTGTCCCCTGTGCAGGAGGAGTCTCAAGGCAGCCCTGAGCGGCAAGGGGAAGTGGGGACTGAGGAGGCGGAGGGGAGCCAGTCCAGGTGGGTGTGGGAGTAGGGGGTGGGAGGGGGGAGTATATGGTGGGTTGTGGGGGGTGTTGTTGTTGCTGGGTGGGGGTGTTGTTGCTGCTGGGTCGCCATTTGCAGCTGGCTGATCAATGGCTGATACATGGCTGACGCTCTAAACCCCCACACCCTTCAGCCAAAGAAACTACCCTCCCAGCGCCAAGCTGGACGACGTCATCATGCATCAACATGCACCCTTCATCAAAACCCTATCCTGCCCACCCGCACCGCCGCAGCGCCAAGCTGAGCTACGGCGCCATGGTCAGGGAGATAGCACGCCTGCCAAACTCTACACCCTACACCAACAATACTTAAGGTGAACCACCCACCACCCGCAGCGCCAAGCTGAGCTACGGCGCCATGACCAAGGAGATTGCGCGACTGCCAAACCCGACACCCTGCACCAAAACCCTAAAGTAAACCCTGCACCCCGCAGCGCCAAGCTGAGCTACAGCGCCATGACCAAGGAAATTGCGCGGCTGCGTGAGCAGGAGGCCATGCTGGTGCAGGAGCTGGGGCTCAAGATGGCGCAGTGCGAGGCGGCATCGTCCACCGCCGCCAGCCTGGCCCTAAGGCTGGAGCACAGCCAGGCGGAGCTGGTGCTGGTGCACCAGGCTTTCGAGTGCCAGGAGGTGGGTGGGTGGGTGGGGTAGCGAGGGCGGGGAGACGGAGTCTGGATAGGGTGTGGCCTGGCAATGGTGAAGGGGTGAAGGGGGGAGGAGCAGGGCTTTCACCTAGTTTTGTAAAATCTTCTGGGTCCCTTGGGCAACTGGATGCGGCAATAGATTGGGGGGTTGTTCTTGTTTTCATTGAGGGTTGGGGCGAAACAGGTGCTTCCAGCCTCGATTTCTGCCTTGATTATTTCAGATTTGAATCCATGAATGGTGTGCAGGATGAGGGTGATATGGATGATGGCGCATCGGCTTGCGGGTCTGCAGGAGAGCCCCTGTGCACTCCCCGCCGCACTGCCACCGCCACCACCTCACCACCACCTCCCACCAGCCAGGATCCAGGCCCTGCGCAGCCGCCACACCCCACCCGCAGCGGCTCCGAGTCATGCGCCAGACCCTCCCCATGCACCCCCACATCCAATCCCCACCCTGCCGACCAGGCGGGCGCTGACGTGGCACACTATCAGCGCCAGGTGGAACAGCTCCACGCTGAGCTGGCGGCCTCCACCGCCACATGCAAAACCCTCCAGCGCCAACTGGCGTCAGCCACAGCCACAGCCGGTGATCCACCCACCACCACCACCACCACGGTAGATTTCCACCACCTCCATCCCCTACTTACCCTAGAGGGTATTCCCCTGGATGTGGCGCCACCCCAGGCGGTGCGGCTGCTGGGGGAGCGGCTGCAGCGCCAGGCGGAACAGTGCGCAGGGCTGCAGCAGGCACTGGAGGAGGCGAGGCAGCAGGCGCTGGAGGCAAGGCGCCAGCTGGCGGGGGCTCAGGAGGACCTGCAGGTGTGTTAGGGGATTGGGGCTTTGGATGTAGGGTTTTGGCGACTGTAAGTATTTGCTTACACGGTTTCATGGGGAGCGCAGGCGTACATCGCCCTAAACATGTGTTCCCCTTTTCTTTTCATTTTGCCATCCCTCTACCTATTCACCCTGACACCCTGGCTCTCCCTCACAGCTGCCAACCGCGTTCCCCTAAGTGTGTTTCTCTATTCCTCGCAGGCTCGCACCGCTCAGCTTGATGCCTCCTCCTCCGACCTGCGCCGCTGCAGCGCCCGCCTGGAGGCCGCCCATCAGGCTGTGGAGGCAAGGGAGGAGCGCATAGACTCACTCAACATGCAGGTAAAAAGGGGGGGGGGCGCTCTGGTGGGGGATGCATGCCTGGTGGTGGTGGAGGCGGAGGGTATGAGGACAGGACATTGCAGGTTACACAACCCATTGTGTGTCAAATGTGTAATCAGCGGGGGCCTAGCATGCTGATGAAGAAAGAAGAAAAATGTAGAAATTTAGGGGAAAAGCAATGAGTAGTATCTCCATTATTTTACCCCCCCTCCCATTCTTGGCTAGGTCCAGGCCACCATCCGCACGCAGCGCCGCCTGAGTGAGGCTGGGGAGGGCGGCCCCTCGAGTCTTCTGTCCAGCGTTGACCACGTGATTGACATCTGGCGCAGCGCGTGCGCTGACAAGGACGGGCACATACTGGAGCTGCAGGACAGGCTAGGACAGGTGGGGATTGGCGGGTGATCCCCAATACCGAACATTGAAGATTTGGGCAGTGCTTGGGGACTGGCGCACTGCCCTTGTGGGGATTGCACAGCTTACTCACCCACGCCCATCTCTGGTCACAGCACGCCTCCCATAGCCAAATATCTGTGTCGCAGCTGTGCTCCGCCCTTGCCCATCTCGCCATGTGTAAGCCCCCACACCGGTCACAGAATGTTCACGAAATGAAGTGAATGCCAGTACAAGATGATGTATTACAATTTAATCCACTTTATATTGCTTGTGCTCAGGCGCGCGATGAGCATCGGAGCGTGGCTGTGCGGCTGCAGGCGGCAGTGCTGGCTGGGGAGGAGCTACAGCAGGTAAAGGTACACAGCGGAAACCTAAACAACACATTCTAAAACCACCAACCCTCCGCTGGTCTTCCCTCCTGAAACCAATTTGCACAAGGTTGTCAAACGTCGTCATGCTCAAATACGCACACAATAAAATATGCAAAATAATGAGCACACTAGTGTGCTGACCCCTGTGCTTACATCTACAGCAACTGGCAGCCGCTGCGTCCACCACCCCACCAGCCCTCGCCGTGCTCCAAGATGCGATGGCAAGCAGCGAGCGCCAGGTGGCGGACCTACAGCGCCAGCTGGAGGCGGCCCAGCAGGCAGCGGAGGACGGCCACTGCCAGGTGGCGGCTCTGGAACGCGAGTTGGAAACCGCCCACATGGCGGTCTCCGACAGCCAGCGCCAGGTGGCGGCCCTACAGCAGGACACGGCAGCACTGGCAGAGAGCCAATGCCAGGTGGCGGCCCTGGAACGCGAGCTGGAGGCTGCGCAGCAGGCAACGGAGGAGGGGAAGCGCCAGGTGGCGGCATTACAACGAGACGTAGATGAGGGCACTGCCCGCGTGGCGGGGCTTGCGCAGACTGCCCTGCAGCGGCTGAGCAGGCGGTACAGGGAGCTGAGTCAGCAGCACGAGACGCTGCAGGTGGGTTTAGGGTTTAGAGTTAGGGTACTGGGAGCTGAGTCAGCAGCACGAGGCGCTGCAGGTGGGTTTAGGGTTTAGAGTTAGGGTACTGGGAGCTGAGTCAGCAGCACGAGGCGCTGCAGGTGGGGGGCGGGGATGCACACTCTTTGGGGTGGGAGGAGTTGGATGGGGGAGTGGAAGCTGTGATGCATGGCGAGGCGCTGCTCATGCTGGGAGGCAGCTGGTGAGAAAAACCTAACCCACTAAAAAACAACCGCCAAGCAGCTGCTCTCACCCTAAAATACAGGCAGGGAACGCATCCCTTGACCTTCATTCAACCATACCCCAATCCCAACCCCATCCTGCAGGCCGAGCACGCAGAAAGTACTGCTGAGCTGGGTTCCCTGCGCATGGGTGCCATTGAGGCGCAGCAGCGCACCGCTGACCTGGAGGCCAAGGTGGCTGGTGCCGCGCGGGTGCTGGCGGCTGCGGTGGAGGGGCTGGGAGGAGTGGGGGGCGGGGGACTGCAGGACATTCTGCAGGTAGGAGGGTAGGGTCATTAGGTTCGCAGGGTAAGTGGGTGACGGTACCGCACATGTTTTCATACCATATTCTTTGTTGGAGTGTGGATGTGAAAGTTCTCGACTGCTTGGTGCCTTTGGTGCATGGCTAACTGTCGATCTGGTCTTCTGGGACCAGTTCAGGCGCATAATTAGACACCTGATAACCCTCCTAATTAAAAAAAGAAGCATACCTGGTCACATTCCCACCGTGCCTGCAGGTCCTGGCTGATCTTGTTTCAACCATGCACGGTACAATTACCAAAACAAAATTGAAAGAAAACCGCTGACACTTATTGCCACCCTCCCCTGTGCCTGCAGGTCCTTGCTGGCAAGGACGTCCTTGGCCTGGACCCGCTGCTGGCTGACCAGGTTGCCCACCTGACCACCTCGCTGGCAGGGGTGGTGCAGGCGCACGAGCAGCAGCTGGGGGAGGTGCAGGGCCATGTGCAGGCGCTGCAAAGACAGGTGGGGTTCGATCTGTTCAAAATCAGTAAATAAGATCAATTAAATATCAAATGACCTACGGTACATGATAGTAATATACAAATAAGTATTAAATTTGGTAATAAGAAAGTACTAAATCTAGTAATTAATGCAGACAGATGGGGTGGAAGGCGGGGGGGGTGGGGGGTGGGGGACCAACCCGTACAGGCCTCCACAACAGATGAGGGGTAGGTGGGGATGGTGCCAGCCATGGGCTGCATCCTGGCAAGTTGCTCTATGTTTACGTGTGTCTGACACCCCGCTGTGCGTGTTTCAGGTTGGCGAGGCGGGTGCTGATCGGCGAGTGGCGGTGCAGCATGCTTCCGAGCTGCGGCAGGCACTGGAGGAGGCGCAGGGGCAGGTGCAGTACGCAGCAGGCGTGCTGCGCAGGGTGCACAGCCTGCAGGTAGGGTCATGTTGTAAAAGCTTTAAACCCTAAGGCATAAACCCTGAGGCACAAACCTACCATTCATGGCCTGATGGTGGATACATGACCAGTCCCATGCTTGTCCCAGTCCCAGTGCATCCACCGATTACGCCCATGTCGTGCACCCCTGTCCTGTGGTTTTCAAGCCCACAAAAATGCCGATGTGCAGCCACCCCTCACCCACCACCCCCTCCCCCCTTGCCACAGACCAGCGCCCCACACTCGCCCCATGGCCCCACCCCCCTTTCCTCGCCCCCCTCCTCCCCCCTCGCCCTGCGGGAGCTGGTGGATTGGGTGGCGCTGCAGGTGGTGGAGCTGGGGGCGAGTGCCAGCCAGGCACAGCTGAGGGCGCAGGTGCTTGCTGCTGAGGTGGCGCAAGGGGATGAGAGGCTGGGGCTGGCGGGGGCCAAGCTTCGCACGCTGGAGGTGGGTACTGGGGGGGGAGTGAGGGGGGGGGGTTGTATCTGTGGGGCCACGCCAAAATTTGAAAACAAAATTATCCAAGACAAGCGTTCCTGAATGTATATTATCCCAGGTCTTATGCCATAAAGGTTGACCCAAAGTGGACTCAGCACCAGGGATTGGCTTCACACATTCACCCAGATTGGCCACGCCCCAGGTTGAGCTGGCCGACGCGCAGTCCCAAATAATGTAAATAATGAAAGTAAAAAACCAAAATAAATGCACCAAAGGTTGACCCCACATTTGGCCCTGCCCCAGGTTGAGCTGGCTGACGCGCAGTCCCGCCAGGCCGCCGCGCATTCCGCTGCCGAGGCCGCCTCCACCCAGCTGGCAAGCGAGTCTCAGGCCTGCCTGGGGGTGCGTGCTGAGCTGGCTGCGGCTGTGCAGCGCTGCGGGGCGCTGGAGGGGGAGCTGAGGAGGGTGGGGGGCGCGGCACAGGACCAGGTTGGGGTGGATAGGGGGGGGGGGGGGAGTGAGGGGGTTAGTTAGTTAGTTAGTTACATGCATTCCAGCAAAATAGCCAGATTAGCAGTCAGTCTTGCACATGCGGCGCCACGCAGCTCTTTCCTGGCACTGTTTGAACCATCTATTAATCCCACGCGACTTGAGGTCCTGCTGGAGTAGGTCAGCCCACGTGGCCCAAGGCTTACCTACCCCCTTTGCCCCCTCTACCCTACCAAACACCATAGGGGGAGTGAGGGGGTGAAAGGAGTTAACAAGGGAAGCTACATTGCCCGCATGTTGTGTTGAGGTCTCATATGGCGGGTTCAGTTTTCTTCCCGGTGCACTGGGAAGGGCGTGGTGGGGATGGGGGCTGCGCAATGGCTTCATGCCTTTCATTGCAGATCACTTCTAGTCATCTCACATCAGTGCCTGCCATCGCATCTCATTGCATGTCATCAGAGGCAGGCAAGAGCAGAATGCTTCACCCTCAGAGGGATCACATGCGCACCCCGCGTATCCAGTGCGCGTCTTTGATACTACGCAACCCACACCCACACACACAGATGCACAGAGCATACCCATCCTTATCCCCGCCCCCTCCCATAGGCGCACCTGGTTGATGCCGCCCGCGCCGCCGCCCGCCAGGCCTGTGGAGAGGCAGACGCCCTGCGCCTGCAGCTTGCGCGTGCACAGGTTGGGGCTAGCTATGTGCAGGAGCAGGAGCTGAGGGCAGCCAGGCATGAGGTGGGTAGGGTTGGCGGGGACGATCATTGGTGGTGGTGGACCCAGTGCATGCGCAAGCACCTGGAGTGTGTAGTGTTAAGATACATCAAATCCGGCTCACCTTGCTGCGACACACACCCAACCGCCATCATCATCACCCGATCTCGCATGCCCAGTCCCTCCGCAACCAGCTGGACTGTTGGGTTCAGGGTGTGGGGTAACAGGGCTTTACAAATCCCAACAATTGGTCCTCACCACCACCTGCTCCCCAACCCCTGCAGGCCCAGTCCATGCGCTGGACTGTTAAGGGTTTCAGGGCGTCGTGAATCCTAACCACCGACAAGTCCCACCCCCCGCAGGCCCAGTCCCTGCGCCATCAGCTTGACAAGCGCTGCCGCGAGGTGGCCGAGCTGAGCCGCATGCTCAAGGCCTGGGAGGTGCTGCGCATAGGCAAGGACAGCCAGATTGCAGCGCTGGTTGAGCGGGTCAAGCGGGGGCAGGAGGACATGAGGGAGGCGCAGATGGGGGGGCAGGCGCGGGGTTTCAGCAGGGGGTAACTTTGTGTGCAGGGTGGGGGGGGTTCGGGGAGGGGGTTAATGGGTGTGTGGGCGGCCCATTTCCCAGATTCCTAGAATGTCAAACGATGTGAATTGGCAAGGTCCCTATATATGTTGCCCCATGAAGCAAACAGGTGTTCACGACTAAGTCTTTCAAATGAGCAGCTCTGATTCAGGAAGTGCATGTTGCCACAATTGAATTTTGCCAGTGCTTTCTCATCAAGTTTTCTGTTGTGGATGGTTACCGGATTTACTTAAAACTATTATTTGAAATGTGCCATTGGACCAGTCATCCAAATCATGTCAGCAATAAGGCATGTCATTCAATTTGACAGTAGATTGTTTACAGCTATTAACAAGGGCAAAGCCTATGTAAGCCTTATATGCCAACCTGGCATTCACAAACTCCACTTAATAGGCAATGCCTTCATTGAACTTGACAAGGTGGCGATGCCATATGCCATACCAGGAGAGCAACATGCTCTCGAAGGACTTCATTGATTGCCAAGGATCTTGCCAACCCTGGATGGTGCACACTAATGCACACCAGTACGTGGCACAACAACACACACTATGCACACCAGCCTGTGCAGCCGTTGCTTGGGCAAACTTGGCAATTCTGAGTTGTTCAGCCAGGGCCCTCACTTGCGGCAAGAGCTTTGTATGGTCCACGATCCCCCCCAAAAAAATGTAGACGTAGTGTATCGAGCTGCTCATGAAGCAACCATGCCCATTTCGAATGCGACTAGTAGTTGTCTACACACTGATTGAACCAGGCTGAGCCTTAGAGCAGGCTTGCACTGAACTTTATGCGAATGGACATGTGGACATTTGTCACTGCCTGTTGGCTCGCAGAAAAACTGCAAGTATACAAACTATCACTAATAATGCTGCAACCTAACAAGCACCGTGCTTGTGGCAAAAACTCAACATTTGGGTTCCATGCTAGACGTGCCGCTGCTGTCCAAGCAAGTTTCTCGTGGTTAAAAACACATTGCCAAAATCTCCCTGCACTGCACAGGGTGAAGCTGGCTGGTCTAGTCAACCAGCCAACAGGACCTGGCGTCTTACGCTGCCAGGATCTACTAGGAGAGTGGGTCCTCGGCCTTGCCCACATCGGTTTTGTCCCTGGGACAAGAACGAGGGCACTCTCCGGGTACATCTTGTTAGCAAAAGACGCCAGGTCCCTGTTTGCTGGATGACTAGATCACTAAACGCCAAACCATGTTTATTGAGCAATAAAAACTAGGCGACTTGGGCACCAAAATCTTCTAGGACAAGCACAACGAGGGCAAGGGCCAGGGACCACCTCGTGTATCAGAGGATTGGACAGCAAAGAAGTCACTCTGATAGTAACTCAGTGCAAGACGAGCTCGTTGCCTTTGTTCTCCTCCCCCTTGTCCTCGCCGCTCTCACCCCCCTTGCCACTCATGTCCCCCCGCTCCTACACAGAGACAATGTGCTGGTCAGCGCTGCCCACCAGTGTGTTTAGTGCTGATGCTTATTGCTGCTACAGATCAATGTCTGTACTCTTGAGCAGCTTCCCAGGCAAGCATGCCCAGCATGCACCACTACTATTGCAGGGAGCCACCCCATCCACCCTATCACACCAGAGGCACTGCATGCATATCGCCAGAATGTGCCCACCAGCTCAACACCACAGGGTGGGACAGTACCTTCGCAGGAGCTCGTCTAGTGCCGAATCAACTGACGACAGGCTGTGCTGCATCACTCCCTGCGTCGTCTGCACCTCCTCCAGGGTTTCCTGCATCACTCCCTGATGCCTCTGCACCTCCTTCAGCCCCACATGGACCTTAACCACTTGTGATTTCACACCTTGCACCCCAGTCTTGAGCTGCGTGGCCCCGTCCCTAAGGCCCGCCACCTGAATGCCGACCCCGTCAATCTTGGCAATCAATCTGGAGAACTCCACAGACATCTCCTCCCTAGCCCTGGCGAACTCGGCAGCCCTGCGGAGGGCAGCTCTCCAGACTTTAGGGTTTAGGGTTTCTAGGGTTTAGAATCTAGGGTTCTAGCGAACTCGACAGACCTGCGGAGGTCAGCCGCTGTGTCATGCTCCTCAGCTGTCGCCTGCCTGCCAAACCTGCAAGTAGCACAGCCCACAGTTTAGGGTTTTTATGGTCACAGATAGTGACATGGCAGGGGCACTGGGTGGGTGGAAGGGCGGGTGATGTGCACTGCCAGGGCTAAGGTGTGTGGGTGAGTCCAGTTGAAGTTTGCACACTCCTGTGCACCAGTGCAGCCACGTTTGCAGGCAGCTCGGTATCATACAGCATGCACTGTATGCTGTGCACCACCGACCCTGTCCTGACGCTGTTCATGCCATCGCTGCACCTCATAAAGTGTAAGGCACCTGACTGCAAAAGCAAGGCTCAGCGTACGCTAATTGGTTTAGTAAAACTCACTGTCGTTCAGCTTACAAAACAAGCTCAAGTAAGCTTACCTCTGTGCCATTGGCACCAGCTGGAGGCGCCGGGATACACCACTTCTTGCAAGCACAGCTCGCCTACTCATGGCTGTCAATGGTGGTGACAAAAAAAAGGCGCCGGAGGCCACTGAGATAGGAGCTTTGCAGCGCAGAGCGCTGTGCTTGCAAGTAGTGGCGCATCCCAGCCGGGCTGGCAGGGTTCCAGTGCAGCGTGTCGTTGTCGTGGCAGCCATTGGTTAGTGCGAACGTCCTGAAGAGGGCTCGAGTACAGCACAGTTTCAAATAGACCTGCTAAAACTAGGGCACAGCAAGGCGCCTGCTGCGAGAACTGGATACACGTCACAAACAACCCAGAACTTTCTGGCGGATATAGGCTTGTCTGCGAGGTTACGGTGTCCTGGAGTTACGCATGCATGCATAGGAGCAGATCAGGTGTGCACCTCTCGGAACCTCTTGCGCATGCCCAAGGTCGTTAGCCGCTATGATTCATAGTTAGGGGTGTTCCTTAGGGTTATATGAGATTTTCACATAACGTTATAGAACGTTATATATAACTTTACAAGTTATATAACGTTATATTCGAGGTTATGCATGACCCAAAAATCATGGAAATGGAGTGTCAGGAAACTGTTTCATTTGCTTTCGTTTGCATGGACTGGATAATTAAATCCTAAGGGCTTGTCAATACTCACACGTAAACTGGGTCCGCCAATTCAGCTTGTAAGTTGAACAAACTTGGCACACTGTCCTACTAAAACCCTATTAGGGTTACCTCAAACTCACAAACCCTAAACTAGGGTCTACCTGACCTGAACCTTAATCAAATAAAAGAACTCTACAGCACAATTGTGGCAACGCGTTGTCATTGGGAGCAATGCATATTGATTGCTGCTGCTGAAGGTCAAGTATTGGCACCCGTATGGAACCTTACGAGAACAATTTGCAGGGTTGTGTACCATCGGTGGCAAAAAATTTAGGGTTATATAACCCTAACCCACTAAAGTTATATACAACTCTAGATCAGGGCAAGATTTTCATATAACCGTTATATAACGTTATATACCTTATAAAGTTATATAACGTTATGAGTTATGGAACACCCCTATTCATAGTTTATGAGACCACTCGGGAGCACAATTGCTATCTAATGCTGTAGCAAGCATGTTTAACATGCTGGTTTCCAACTGCAGTGGAGCACTTTCCGGTCATTTTCCCCCCTCGCCCAAATAAACCCTAAACCCTAAATCCTCCTCTCTGATCAGTACACCCACCACATCCTTGTGTGTGCCTCTTGCACCCCTCTGCTTCCACATTTGTTAATTCAATGCGCAACAATAAAACAAGTAATTTCGGGTTGACAGTACAAAAAAAGCAGTTCAGTGAGGTTCACTGAAGGGAGGAATCATCAAACATGGAAACGCAGCACATTGCGTTGAACCACCAGATGCACCAGAGGCGATGCCAATGGCATTATGTTCGAGTTCTGCAAGTGCTGCATGCATACAAGTTCAGCAACAGTTACTGGATCAGTGACTGAATGCGGCAGATTTCCTCAGACGCCATCGCAACAAGTGTGTTTGGACACATGAGCCGCAAGCTTCACTCGGAGGCTCTGGCCTGCCACAGCGCCGCCAAGTATCCGTCTCTGGCCAGAAGGGCTGACCCATACGCAGCCTCACCCTGCACGGGCAAACAGAGTCGGCCAAATACACATCAAAGATAATGTAAGTGAAGCTCGATCTGATATGGGAACAATTATCTTGCTGAGCATGCCATCAACAGCAAAAAAATGGCCTCCTCTCCCTGCACCCCTACCCTTGGCGTGATCCTCAAAGCACATTAAGTTGTAAAATGATTACCTATGCATACCTAGTCCCTTCACCTCAACACTACTGAGCACGCAGGCATAGGCTGCGGAAGAGATACCGGGTATGTCTGCATCGTGGGCAAAACCCTGATCAGGTATCATGAACCTTTGCCCTACACCAAAGGTGACATGGCGCACTTGTGGCGGTGGCAGCACCGGCACCCGTTAGGGTTTAGGGTTTAGGGTACGGCGCACCTTGGCGATGGCAAGACTGGCTAGACTGGCACCCGTCTGGGTTGGGAACATGGGCACGCACCTCTTTAGGGTTTAGGGTTTGGGATATGGCGCACCTGTGGCGATGGCAACACCGGCACCCCCAGCTGTGCGGCTCTGATGGCGGTCCACTTGGGGTTGGCGGCACCACCACCAGCTGTGTACACCTGCGAGAAACACACGGGACGGATGTTGGATTAGATGTTGAAAACATTGGGGGTTAGGGCGGCATCACCACCATCTGCTGAATTACCCTAAGTTATAAACCCTAAACCCTAAACCCTGAATCCACCTTGGGAAAAAGGGGGGGAAAAGGGGGGCAGTGTCTCATCATCAAGAAAAATGTAAGCCAACAATGCACAAAGTAGGTATCGTATACTCTAGGGAGAGCTTACAAGTCGCGAGCATGCAATGATGCCATGTGGCAGCTGAAAACAAGCCAGGCAATGCACCTCACCTTCTTCAGCGGGCTGCTGCCCATGTCCTGTAGCAACCGGTATGCGCGCGCCTCTATGGCCGCAATACCCTCAAACATGCCCTGCATAAATAGCAAAAATCAAGAATACAACAACCATGACTGTGCAGCCTGTTCTTGAACAGGCGCTTTTTATCAAGGTGAGGATTTGAGCCAAGAGGAGGGCATAACCCACCTGTGGACCCTACCCTGCGTGCTTTTACTTGTGCGTTACCATCCTGTCCATTACTTCCATTACCAGAATAAAAATGTGTTATATGGCTTTTGCCAGGGCTACCTCCTGGACCCAAAACATCTTAATTCTATTTTCCTTACCTGGAGGAACAAGGCATCATCCTCTGGCCGCGGCTCCAAGCAGGGTGCCAAATTCGGGTCATTCACCGGAAATCTCTCGCCCGGTGCCACCAAGGGGTAGTAATCCAGCCCGCTGGGAGTGCGGTGGTCAATTTGCTCGCTCAGCAGCCGCAGCTGGATGTCAGTGAAGTGTTTTCGGAGGACCGCCCCCCCAGTGTTGGATGCACCGCCTGTGTGTGGTAGGGCAGGTGTGAGGCCAATTCTACTTTGAAAATCAAATTCATATTAAATTCAAACTCAAATGCCAACTGTCGGCTTTTGCCGGAAAAAATAATAGATCAATCCACTTACCCACCAGCCAGCTGTCCCCAAGCCTGTGACTGTACACCCCATATGCAGCATCATCCACTCGGCGATTGCTCAGCATCTTGATGGCCATGGTCGATCCCAGGCTGGTGACGGCATCCCCGGGGTGAGAAACCCCAGCCGCCAGAAACGCAGCAATGTTATCTGCAAATGGTAAATTACATAATTGCCAAAATGAACAGGACTTATCACGTGGCATTGCAGGTGGGTGGCATGATCACATGCTCATTGCAGGCGATCAGGGAGGATCATTGGTGGAGATCAAGGGAGGGTACCAGAGTCGAGTAAACAAGAAACTTTCTAGCATCCAGCCTAGGGTCAGCTAAGATACGAGCCCAAAGTCCTGACTTCCAATGTGGTGCCTGCACACGCACGACTACATGCCCAGTAGGGTTGACTTTAGGGTTTAGGGCTTACCTGTGGTGCCTGCGCACACCACTGCATCCGCCGGCAGCCCTGTGAGCGCCACCACCCCTGGTGTGAGGGGGTCAAGGGGGGTGCCGGGGGCAACCACGCGGGGAGGGAGCAGCTCGGCAAAGGGCTGCACACCACAGTGGTGGTGAACAACAAGGTCAGCAAAAAGAACGATGTTGTACAACAACGGGGAGGCTCTTCCTTACGTAATCTGTTGCACAACGATAGGGAAATGCGTTTCAAGGGTAATGACATCCTTTTGAACGTTTTGTTTTGGCCACCGCAAAGGGCAACCATCTCCAAAGTGCATCTCAATGGTTGACGCACATGCGTTTTCAGGCTATCTGCCAGGGCTGTTGTGGATGGAATACATGGTGTTGCAGGTGGGTGGGCTGTGCAGACGCACGGCTGATTAAGGTATTTCTTAGGGTATTCCTCACCTGGCCCTGCAGCCAGCTAGGGTATTCCTCCTCCCCCGGGTCGTACCCTAGCTTGAGGGCGTTGTTGTAGTCGGTTGTGTCTCGAATGCCTGACAGCAGCGACACCAGCCAATCAGCTTGGTGCAGCAGGATGGGTTCCCGCCCCTCTGATTTTGCCTGCATATACACATGGCATGGCCCCCCTGAATGCCCCTTTTGAACCGCAGTAGAATCATTACAAGAAACAAGACAAATCATCTCCACAGTGACACTGACAAAAGGCCATCAGTTAAGCACCAACCCCACTAATGATAATTACATGATGATTACAAATAGCTCCCCTCTGATGGCTGCAGGCGGAACTTCTTCAGGGCAGACACTTTGGAGAAATGAACCAAGTGAACATGTACGTTCAGGCCCATCGCAGCTGTAGGGTTTAGGGTTTTGTTCGCTCACCTGCTGCCACGTCCCCTCTTCGTGCCATGTTAGCAGCTTGCACAGGGTGGATGAGGAGGCAGTTGCAGTGTGGGCGGGTGGGGCCATGGCCTACAGCCGGCACAGGCTCGTCATATGTGTGTTTTTGCGTCAGGGCACAAAGCCAGGTACCAAATATGGTACATCAGACGTGTGAGGTAAAATGGCTGGCTATACCGGTTTCGGCCCCCGCCACGGGGCCTCATCAGTAGCCTTTGAGATTTCAGATCTGGGTGCCCCGAAAGGCATCTGAGAATTTCTACTGATGGGATTCGAACCTGAGACCTTCCATATGTAGATGCATATGCATATGAAAACTTGGACTGGGTTTTACCTAACTACCTACCTATGCATAAAGAAGGGGGGACCGTTTTAGTTGACCACAACCTGCCTACATGCACTCCAGCAGTACAGTCAGAGCTCGATTAGCTGCTTTATCACGTCAGCAATACTAAAAGAGGCACGTTGTAGATGATGGTGCACGGCCTCGTATTGATGCCAAGTGGCTGGCACATGCCATTCAAATCCTGCTACCTTGTGGCAATACCCGTGTGCTGCAAATGCACACCCTGCTTTGAAATCAGGCTTCCCCGCACCTTTGCTTGCTCAACTATCTCCCCCGATTGGCTCTCATTGTATAGCTTGGCAGGCGCTAGCACCTGGCCTGTGACTCGGTCCACTAGCAGGGCAGTGGCTGAGGTGCCGTCAAATGCCAGGGATTTCACGTGGGGCCGCACAGCCCCGGGGATGGCCGCCAGCAGGGAAAAGAGGGCACTGGAATGGCGCAAAAATGGATATCGTTTCAGTGATTGAAGGGGACATGATGGGAATGGGATGGGCGGGTGGGATAGTATGTGGGAGAACTCCAGCAGGAGAGCCATGGTAAAGGTTGTCAAATTCACGGGGTTTCACATGAGGGCGACAGCCCTGGGAATGGCCCCCAGCAGGGAACAGAGGGCCTCGTTGGGGATGGGATTGCATGGAGATGGCAGATGCGCTTGCGCAATTGGTCCCAAGTGCACAGGCAGGTCATTGCTGCATTGCATGGGCGCACCTCTCCCACGCCCCACACCAGTCTTGAGCCGCGCCCTCCCCATACCCTTGGCGTATGTCGCACACCACGGTGCCCTCCCCTGCAACATAAGTAAAAATGGTAAAGTATTTCAAAGGATATATATTGCTGCCCTTCCCATACCCGTGGCGTATGCCACACAGTGGTACCCTCCCCAACACCAAAAACAACCAGCAACGATGTAAAATATGACCCGTTATAGTAACAGGTTCTCATCGCGCCACCCTATTATGCCCTATTTTAGCCAGAGCCCCACATACGCATGGTTCATCATGAAGCATCAGCAGTCTCTAATTATAAACGGAGTCCATTTTCTATACAATCTCACTTCTAATCATTGTGTGCGCGCGTTCAAGCTTTGTTGGCGTACCTCTTGGCGTGGTAAGCGGTGCACTAGGGCAAACCCTAAAAAAGGGTATTCGTTTTTGCCGTACCATCAACAGCAATCCCCCGGGCCCCAGACGTGCCAAAATCCAGTCCCAGGAACACGTCCCCAACCTCCCCCTCCACCGCGGTTGCTGCCAGTGCCGCCGTCCCCCTCCCGCCCCGCCCCCTTGTGAAAACCCTAACACCCGCAGCCACACCCTGGCACCCATGGCTCAAGCTCCCCACCCCCACCAGCCCCCCATACTCCCAGCTGTTCAAGGTACTGTGGCTGCTATAGAAGGCACTGGTCCTGGCACTGAAAGCGCCTGCCTGGTTGGCATTGGCGTGTGGCACACGCTGTGGGCTGAACCCACAGCAGGTGCCCCGTGCTGGCTGGAGCAGTGGTGCAAATGGTGGCGTTTGAGAGAGGAGGTTGTGCATTTCTATTCAGCTATCCAGTTGAAGCGGCAGTACCTGCAGTGGGTGGAGGATAAACTGCTGAGATGCAGTCCCTGGGTGCACCAGAAAATAACGTAGGAAGCAGCCCAGGGTTGGGCAAAGTGGGAATATTGCAGTGGCATGCGTGTCTTAGGTGTCGTTGGACCACAGGAAAGGGAGGTACCCCAACCGTTTACTGGGTGAAACGTATCACAGAGCTGAAGAAGAGTGCTCACACCACACAGCCCAGGTTTCGAAACGTGGTGTGTGTCCAGCCGTACTCGTGGACATACTGTTACGACACCTGTTGCTTGGTGTGAGCGCACTCATCAGCTTGTGATATGTTTGAGGCAGTATAACGGGTGGATCGCCTCTTTCTTGTGCTCCACTTTAGACATGCATGCAAACCAATGCAGTGCATGTGATGCAATCGTCATATAAACACCTTTGCTGCTTAATGGCAAGTTACAACAACCCCAAAATAAGAGAGATGTCTTGTAGATCGCTGTGAATAAGGTTGCGGTTTAGTGCTCGTGCCACAGCAGGTGCCCAACGTACGTGCATGCATGCATATGGGAGGCCAAATGTGAGTGCCGAAACGATGCCGCCAGTTGAGCAGCAATACAGTTCATTTTGCGATCTGTATATGCACAGTTGTGGAAAATATCTTGTTTACCTGTCCAGTAACGTCCTACAAAGTGGCCCAACTATGAGCCTTCGAAAGATGTGCAGTGTAGGGTGGAGTAGTTTAGGAAGGGGGCACATGCACCCTGGACGTACCACAAGAGAGTCACCTGTTTGCCAAGTAGTTACTCGCTGTTCACCGATTACTTGCATAGACTTTTGTGTGGCAAGCACAAGGTCAGATAATTGCATGCGTTGATGTTGATGTTGCCTAAGGTGAGGCATGAAACCCTCGCGAGGGTAATAGCTGGACCTGACTGCTTTGAATTGGTTGATATGCAGCAAGTACACTATGGCCAGCACGCCGTAATTTAAGAGGCTACCCTGAACACAAAGCATGGGCGGACAGCTTTTATCTGCGCAATTCACTGTCCTATCTCCCCACCCCACCCTGTGGGTACCTACTACACTTGTGTAAACCCCCGGGTAGCTACTAAATTAGCAGAATCCCTGACCCTACACAGTTTCGTGCAGGCATTTAAACAAACCACCTGCATTGTCTAATAGTCTTGTGTTACCGCCTGCCTGATCGGTAGTATGAGCTTTGTCCCTTACTGTGGTGGAGAGGGCCGTGGTAAGGCAAGCCAATGACCTCACATGCACTCCTTGACGCGTTTGACGAACCCCCTCCATCCAACCCTAACCCCAACCCATATCATATCCCCCTCCGTCATCCATTCCAAAATTGAAAAATGCCCCCCTTCTGGTCCCTGAGCGGAACCAGATGCTGTCCCCACCCCACCCCAACCACCTTATCGCCACCACACATACACGCTCCCTCCATCTCCTTACGTAGCCACGCATGCACACTACATCCGTTCTCCTTATGTTGCCAGAATGTTAACCCACTTGACCGACAGCTTGAGCTGGCCGCCTGTGCGGCCCCCTCCCTCGGCTTCGAGGGGGAAAGCCTTCTCGATGCAGCGGCGCTGGAGGATGTCGGACATGCGCAGCTCCACGCGGCCCTGCACATTAGAATGTAGGGTTTAGGGTTTAGGGTTGAGTTTCAGACTGGGTGTCGGACATGCGCAGCTCCACTCGGCCCTGCAGATTGCACCCATGGATCAGGTTTTAGGGTTTGGGATTTAGGGTTAACTTTCAACTTAGTACCCATGCACAGCTCCACTTTACCCTGCAGATTCCCAGTTTTGTCACTTCATGAGAGTATCAGCTTAGCCTAATGTCCCTGAGTTTGTCACTTATGCTTTGATGCCCACACTTCCTAAGGAGAACGGAGATAGGGGTGTGCACCAACCTTGAAACCCCACACAGAGCCCTTAAACAATTATTTTGAAAAACCTGGTTGGGACATTTAGGACGTTTATCAGACGATCGGCTCCTAACTGTATGGTGTTTGGTAGGGTAGAGGGGGCAAAGGGGGTAGGTAATCCTAGGGCCACGTGGGCTGACCTACTCCAGCAGGACCTCAAGTCGCGTGGGATCAATAGATGGTTCAAACAGTGCCAGGAAAGAGCTGCATGGCGCCGCATGTGCAAGACTGACTGCTAATCTGGCTATTTTGCTGGAATGCATGTACCTAACTAACTAACTATGAGAGTATCAATTAAGGGTACCACCTGGGAGATTCATCCAATTTGACTGTGCACATGTCACCCTTCACCTGGCGCTGGGCCAAGCAATGTAGGGTCTAGTAGGTAGCGTAACACTCACCAGCATCTCGTTGACCCAGTGCGTGTCCCACAGCTCGATCACTGCCAGGTCACCATGATTAGCCTCATCGTCACTCACTCCAAACTGCACACAGCACACATTGAGATGTTTAAAAGAAGAGCCCCTAAACCCTAAACCCAAAACCCTGTCCCTAGCGCATTGCCAGCACATGCAGCACTGCCAGTGGCACTGTCACATTATGCAGTTCCAATTCAATTAGGATGCTTGTCCATACATGGCATCTGGGGCAAGCGATCTCCCTTTAATTGGTAACCTCTATATGTGTGTTCGAGTACCCCATCCATTTCATGGCTTCAGTGCCACTTTTGGGTGCAATTGCAAGAGGCTTGCACACCTTCGTACCAGGGCTATTAAATTGGCTGAGGTTCCAATTTAAGCCTGGTATGAATGTGTGCAACCCTCTTGCAATAACACCCCATGGTGTGCTGAAGCTGATTCAAATACAAATGGGCAGGTTACTTCAACAAACGTGGAGCCAAGCAGGTTACAAACTTGGCTGTGGCCTCATGCTTCTACCCTTAACCCCATACCCTAAAACCCTACACCCTAGCTGTCTGGTATAGCGAGCGGTGACCCGGACACTATCCTTTGAGGGTATTAGAGTTCAAGATTTAGGGTTTAGGGACGCACCACCAGCGCCTCATCTTTGTCAAACTTGACAGGCTGCTTCCTGGTGGGTGTCACTGCTGTGTTCCACTTGGTTTCATCCCCAATAACCACCTTGCACTGCCTGTACAACATGTAGATACACACTGTTAGCAGCGCACAAAGACTGACAACATCAAGCTTGCTGCGGAACACAGCCAGTTGCTTTCCTTTGTGCCCCACTGGTACATGATTAGGCACCAGGTACTGCCTCCTACCTCCCATCCACAACACTACAGCGTGCCCCAAACCTGTCGCCCTGCATGGTGCCCCCGTGACCCCTCCTCACCCCTCCCCCGGCCATCGTATTGCAAACTGCGCAAGCACCAACCATCGGGCGGCAAGCTACCACCACCTTCCAGCCCCACCCACCCACAACCCGCATCCCACACTGACCACATTACAAACCACCTGAACCCCTACATTACCACACTGGAAAAATGCCCAAAATTAGTACTCACAGTGAGGATGACGCCCCATGCCGCCACCAGGACCCCTTCCTCGTCCCCTCCACAGCGATCGCCCTGACCTCCACCTTGCCCATCTTGAGGAGGGCATCCAACTGAGGCTTGCCAGTGGTGCGTGCATCGGCTCCCGGGGGCTGGCGCATGGCACGCAGCAGCGTGCGGATGTCGTCATCACCAAACTGGGTGTAGCGCACCTGCATTTGAGAACAAAACAAGAGCTCTTCTTGTGTGCATTTTTTTTTCCTACACACATATATTCGTGGTCTGTCCTTGAACAGGGTTTACTGCTTTAAAAATGGGAGCTGAGGTCAAGGAACTTGGGATGTGGGGTGCAGGTATTGGACCCCTGGGGCTGGTGCATGGCGGGCAGCAGGGTTGCAGATGTTGTCATCGCCAAAACATGATTCATTTCCTACGCAAATACATACGGGATAATTCTTTCCACAGCATTCCGGCGTAGGGTCGTGGATTTTCTGTCCATGCTCCCGAGTCGATCTTTCACAAGATTTGTCAGGTCGTCAAATCGTTGATAAGTGTGTAATACCCGTCAAATGACGATTACACACCTAGCAACGGCTGTCCACCTGACAAATATTCTGGAAGATGGACTCGGGGACATCGACAGAAAAAAAGAAGAAAACAAGCACTAATCTGCTTACCAAGGGGGACTGAGGGGGGGACTGATGACTAATGGGTAACAACTATCAAGGATGCCGGGGGTACTAATTGCTAAGAGGACTGAGTGTCAACGCATTAGCGTGTAGGGAGGGCGTTAGGAGTGGAGGGGAGGGCAGCAAGCAGCAGCATTCAGGTGTTCCCATACCCTGAACAGGGTCTAGCGCACCTGCAAGAAAAGGGAGGAGGGGCCTTTGGGGGGCACTTGACCTCCAAAGCTAGCCTAGGTAGTTGCGGGGAAGGGCGAGGTAACAAAAGGTATTAGGCAAGCCAGAAACTTTAACATTTCTTAGAATCCGTGTCATTGGGTTTGTCACATGAGTCACAAGTTGTCACTTTGTGGCTTTACCCACCGCCATGTGCCGTGGGCGTCTACTCTTGATCCATCGACAGCAAGGACAACACACATTTCATGCAATCTTATTTGGCCATTTCAATGCTGTCAAAGGTAAATTCCTTTTACTCCTTTTCCATCAAGCCGTACCCTGAGGTGGACCTGGGTCTGCTTCTTCCTGGGATCCGGTTGGCGGCTCACAAATTTAGCTGCCTTAACCACTGCCTTCTGCCTGTGCTTCATGTGCTTCTCCTCCTCATCGATGCGCCCCTGGGCCTCGCCAGATGGCGGGTCCAGGTCCAGCCACATGTCCTTGGTGCGGCCATCGGGCAAGGAGGAGAGCTCGATGTGCGCCCTGTGTGTGCATGGGATACAGGCGTTGGGATCCAGCAGGTTTGTTTTGTTGTAAGGGGTTGATTCAGAGGTGAATGCGCCTCTGCGCCTCGCCAGATGGCGGGTCAAGGATCAGCACGTGCAAGTGAAATTTGGAGTTTTCTATTCATCACTCAAGAACAAGTACCAAGCTGTTGGTAAGAGGAAACCACCAAACTGACAACTTCCAAAACTGCAGTCCCTACCTGCCGATTTCATCATCCGCTGAGAACTTGTCCTCGTCGTACAGGTGGATGCTCAGGGACTGATGCTTGCGCACGTGGACGGGCAGGTTGTACTTGGTGGACCACTGCGGCTTGTAGCCTTGGGCGATGTGGGTGGTGCGCTTATCCAGTGGGCGCACGTACAGCCTGGGCAAAGAAACAAGAGTTGCAGTTGTCACCACAGCTGGACAAGAAACATTAAGCAGATACAGGGTGCGCATGGCAGAAGTAAACATAACATCGCAAGAAGAACAAATTGTCGCATGTGAAGGTAGGCTTTTCTCAGAATCAAGTTGAATTATAGCCATATGCAATGTGGGTGGTGCGCTTACCCAGGCGCGCATACAGCCTGGGCAAGAAAAGAGTGGCAACACTCGCCTTCTGCACGTGTTCAAAACGCTGCAAGAAGGTTCTGGTGCAACCCATTGTGCGTCATACATATGCGTGTAGACACCAATGGTGTGAACATCTACAGTCTAAGCACACATACTCGACATAGGGCGACGGCTTGGCCATCCAGTCAGTGCTGGGCAGGTTCTTTGCCTCTATTATCTCCACCTCCAGCAAACCCTCGGGAGGGTCCAGAACCTCTGCGTTCTGCACAGTGTGTCACCACCCATCTGGTTAGACAGTTGAGGAGTCATGTAGAACACGGAATGCATCTGCACATCTAGATGCATTTTTGCTGTTTCCATTCTCAGACACCACCCCTTGAAAGCGAAATGGCACTTAGCAGCAATGCAAACATCATATACTGTACCACATAAACCCACTCAACCTAAGCACTTCATCACCACTTACCGGATCGATCTTGTACACATACTTCTCTGGGAGCAGGTATGTGGCCAGTATGTTCTCCTTGATGAAGTTGTGCATCCACGACTCCAAGGCAGGTGACAGAGGCAGGTTGGAGTTGCCCAGCGTGATTTTGAAGTCAAGTTTCATGGGCTGCTCCAGTAGGGAGATCTGCAGGCGAAACACAGCACAATGGTAAGCTTACATCCTCCCTTTTTGCTTTATTTCATGTGAGTTTTATGTCAATTTACATTTTGAAGCCCAGGCGCATGGGCTGCTCCAGCCCTGAGATCTGCAGGCCCTGTAATACATGAAAGCAGAGCCCAATGGTAAGATCTTGCACCAGCCTGATGGTCTGAAGCTGCGAAACTGTGTGTGCTCAAGTTATCACGTCTGCAACTGCATACTTCCATGCCGAGCCAGATGCTCAGAAAGGCTAACCAGCCATTTCTTGCGGTGCAATAGGTGCAGGCACACACTGCACATGCCTTGACTTTTTAAGAAGCACTCCATTACCAAAGTTTGTCGAAAGGCAGTCCGCACATAATACCACAACACTGGGACCTGCACCGCATTCCGCTCCCACCCACCTCTCGTGCATGCAGCATCACCAGTGGGCCCTACCAAAACGCACTCGGATCTCCGCTAGTAAGTAAGTAAGTAAGTAAGTATTTGCTTTCCAGTTTTGAGGCCAGGTTAGCATGTCTGGGTATGCCTCACCCCAGTCCTAGAGCCAAGGCTTAACTGACACTGTTTCCAGTGTGGCAGATGGTGGCCAACCAGTCATGCCACTTTCGTGCTCCCCATTTTATCTCCGCTAGTATCCGGATATTATTTACCCGCTCTTTAGTTGCATTGCAGACCCGCCCATCCCAGATCGCATCTGTTACCTCCCAGGAGGGTTTAGGGATGGGGTTTTAGAGTTGCATATTTTCCACCCACCTTGAGTGCGCCAACCACGGGGAGGTCATCCAACAAGGGGGCCATGCCAATGCGCACGCGGGCAGCCAACATCAGATCCTCAACCCCAATCTACCGTGTACAAAGAAACGTTAGAAAATCATGATATAAACAAGATATAAACAAGATTTAATCACTTGTCAACTGCATCATGAAGGGCTGTTTTGAACAGCCACAGCTAGAACAACATTGCCAACCTGAGAGACCCACACCTCAATGTCTTGAGTTGCCTTCCACTCGAGTGGATGCAATGGTCTCAAATCCATGTGGTATGGACGTGGATGCTATGGATACACATCCACATGACAAATCACCTCAAAACACGCTGCCATGCTAATACTTATGGTTTGAGGTCGCAGCTATTCAGGGTTTTTGAGTAAACACCTACCCTCACGGTGGTCAGCTTCTGCAGCCAGGTTTCCACAAACCCAGGCACCAGCCTGAGCTCATCGGGCAAGGGGGAGACAATCATCTCAATGTCTGCGTTGCCCTTCCACTCCACATCCACATCCAGGATGACCTCCTCAAAGATGCTGTCATCCTTGAACACAATGACGTCACTCACGCGGGGAGGGATGGTGCCCAGCTCAAACCTGCAGGCGTGGCGTTGGGGGTTTAGGGTTCAGCATTAGGGTTTAGATGTAGGGTTCAGCAGGCCATGCGCATGATATCCAGCTGGTAGCTGCAGGGTGGGGAGGGAGGGAGCAGTAATCATGTGCATGCCTTTCCAATGTATGGAGGCAGGATGAGTCCGCGCGCAAGGTAAATCAATGGGTTGTCATGAACAGCCGAAATAGGTATAATGGTAAAAAATGGTACAGTCCTTGGACGCCCTTGGTTGCCTTGAACATGTTGGGTGCAGCATCCACTACACCAACTTTTCCAACGCAGCTGCGGCTAGCCTATAAAATTTCCAATGATATGTACTTTTACTACCCCTTTGATGGCAGCATGGAGCAAGGTGACCACGCAAAACCTCCCAGCACGTGCACATAACTTGTACAGCTGCAGCGCCTTTAACCACTTGGGCTTCGGTGCATTCAGCACAACAGGCAGCATTCCCTGCCATCTTATGATACCAAACCCACAAAATCAAATCACATGCATCTAAACTATACAATGGTGTAGATGCATGTGAACTGATTTTGTGGGTTTGGTATCTACACCGTAGTGGCAGAAAGGCTATCCCTACATCTCGTACTAGGGCACTTAAGGAGCTAATATGCATGACATGTGCACTGCCAGAGGGCCTCACTTGTGCAGCTCCAGCGCCTTCATCCACTTGGGCTTGGTGGCGTTCAGCATGTCGGGCAGCATGCCCCACGCCATCTTCTCCGAGGCCGCCCTGATGTGGGGCCACAGCAGTATCACCAGTTTCTTGAGCCACTCCTTGTCGATGTCCTTCTTCTGAGCCAGGCCTGATGCGGTGGTCTCCTTGGAGTCCGGGTCGTGGGTCAGCACCTGCAGCCAAAATATAGCATAAAGGCATTTGGTAATTGAGTGCCATTTACTGATTTTAAGCCTTTTATGCGGTGGTCTCCTTGGAGTCGGGGTCGTGGGTCAGCACCTGCAGCCAAAATATAGAAAGCACTAAATATATGACCACCATTTACTAATTCGAGCCTTATATGCAGTGGTCTCCTTTGAGTCGGGGTCGTGGGTCAACACCTGCACCGATTTAAGGAATTTACTGATATAAGCCATTTTTCAGCATGGCAATTATAGGTGCGTAAAGGTAAAAATAAAAGTATAGTGCCAGCCTGATGCGGTGGTCTCCTTGGAGTCGGGGTCATGGGTCAGCACCTAGACCAATCCAGATCAGACATTTAATAAATGAGCGTCAATGAATTCCTGGTCTCCTTCTCAGGTTTATGCCAAATACGTCAATGGGAGGAAGAAACAGCCATTAAACAAGTCTTCTTTGCTTCCTGCTGATTAGATGTAGTTCACCAGGGAGAAAGGTGGATAGTCTCCCTTGGTCCCCATGGACCCCAATGATCAAGTGCTGCCTTAATGAGGTGTATGCTGATAGCAACGCAACCTTCTAGGCCACTGAAATAATGCTGCAACATTACCTTACCCTCTCCTGAAGGAGACACCTGTGATCCTGCTGATGATTTGAACCATTTACACGCCTTGCAGGGTACGTGTAATGATAGTCTCCCTTAGCCCTAATGATGAAGTGCAGAATGATGCTGCACCATGGTAACACAACATGCCGATCACATCATCCTTACATATTCCCCCCCTCTACATTGCCATAACATTACCTCGCCCTCTCCTGAGGCAGGCGCCTGGCCATTCTGTACACCCTGCTGCTGCTGCGGAGCGGCATCTGCCTCCGCCTCAGCTGGCGGGAATGTAGAGGCGTCAGCTTTGGTGGTGGGGATTTTTACTGGCTTGCCAGACTTGGCGGGGGGCTTGTCCTGAGACAAATAAGGCTGCCGCAGGGCTGGGGAGGACGCTGCCGAGTCGTTGTAGGTCTGGCTGGATGGCTGGGATGGTTGCTCCATTTCCAAGGAGGAGGTGCGGGTGTCTTGCCCCACTGTGGCGCCGTTGCTGCTGGTCATGCTGGTGTTGCTGCCCATGTTTTGGTTCATTGACCATTTGGCATTGGGAGCGTTTCTCATGGCGCCAGCATTGTCCGCCCTCGACTCCTCCTGCAAGTTGGCAAAACCTCCTCAGGTACCTCCTTTCACCAATTGCGTTGCTTACTTTATCAGCGGGACGACTTGTACACATGCCAAGCAGACCTGACACGGCTTGTGCAAGTCTTTCAATACGTGCTTTAGAATTTAGGGTTTAGGGTGTACTACCTTGAAACCTAAACCCTAGAACACTGCATAGGATTAACTAGGGTCTTCGATGACTGGCAGACATGTTTACTTGCAAAGTAAATTGTAAACAGCAGCATTGCCATGCAGCGCTTGCAGAAAATTGAACCCTACACCCTGCACGCTAAACCCTAAACGCCGCAGCCTGCTGCAGGACACCCCAGATAGCCGACAGGGATTCTGCCTTTTTGCCACTACCTCTCAGTAGGGTTTTGGAAGAGAATGACAAAGTCTAGAGCTGGTAAATTTCTCTTTGGGCTAGGTGCCTTAAAGGTCATACCAGATTTCCCCCTGGACTACATTTTGCAACAAAGGGTCCAAATTATTGCAGGAAAGGTGGTGCACATGCACAGCCTCACCACCATGACTGGGCCAGCCCTCTTAGCGCTGTAAGCCATGCTGGAGCTGGGTGAATCTGCGGGAGGCAGCTGTTTGACACGTCTCACGTCCACAGCAGGTGTAAACAGCTGGGGAGGTTGGCCAGGTTCAGCTTCCAACGCAGCCTCTGAGAACTGCTGCTGCGAAGTGGCAGCGAGAGGCTCGAAGGGGGACCGAAACCTGACTGCACCTGTCAACCGCTCGGAAAGCAGACACGCCTGGAACTATCTGATTGACTAAGTTGCAAGTTGTAGCCGGGTAGTCCCAGCTGGTCAGTCCTAGAGAGGTGTGCAAGTGGTCAAGGAGTGCGCATGTGTGCCAAAAACGCTGGTAGCAAGTCGGCTTCTTGCGCAGCTATAGTACTATTAGTCTGGCAGTGCTTCTGACAAGGGTTGTCTGCACCAAAGAGTCAGAACCGAGCGCGCAATGCTGCTTTTCAGTCGTGTAATGAGGGTGAAGCTTAGCAATCTGTGCTGCCAGCTGCACCGAAGTCGACATGGAAAACTCGGAAATATAAATTTGTTGATTTATTTTGCTTTTATTTTAATTTGACCTGTGCCCCTGCTGACATTCGTCCAAGTTGCTCTTTATATTGGAGACCAGAGCAGGGCAGGGTTTGTTGGCTGTTTTATAATAAGCACTTACATATGGTAGCAGTTGAAGGGCCATCGCGCTACTTATGACTCGCGTCAAACCCAGTCCCAGAATGCACATCACAAGATGATCACTTCAGCACTCGTTTGCAAAGGCCAAAGTCTGTCCATAGAACTTGTAATAGATATTGATGTCATTGCAGCAGCAGGTGGTGGGATGGCTTGAAGGCAGTTGGAATACAAGCTCCAAATTAAGGGCAGGAGGTTACAAGAAACCAAGAGGTAACACTCTGTGCTTTTACCATGTCACTCGCAACCACACACTTGCAACGACTCAGTGTTTGCACACATATTTGCACCTGCCACAAAATTAACGCCATGGGGGAGGATTAAATTATGATGCCCATCATCGTTGTCATCTTCATGTCATGTCTCCAGTCAACGATGGCACTATTCATGACGCATGGGCAATGCAGCAGTGCATTGCTCATTGCAGCAATTTTGCTGCTCTGTATCATGCTAGCAACGGTTATGTGTATTCAGCACTGCAGCTGGTGGGCACTTTGACGTCATGTGCTGAGTGGCACACTGTGCTATTTCCAGTGGCGCCATTGGCGATCATCGCATGACGGCATGCAGCACAGACTACACCGCATGCCACATACAATCATGCAACATGTTTAAAATTGGATTTGCTATTTAATGGATGAGTTTTGCACCGTGCATGGCCAGAAACAGAACATTCATGGCCTCTTGACATCACATGTTTTTAAGTGCTGTGACAGGACACAATCCAACATGCGGTTTGACCCGCTTCTTAAGCCAGATACCAAGCACCAGCACAGAACTGGCAATATCTCCCTCTACACCTTGGCAACAACTGGCTGGGCGTGGTATTTGGGTGTCCCCTGCTGCCCCCCCCTGCTTCCACCCCTTGCTCAACCCCCCCTCCCCTTTGCCCCTTGCCCCCCCCTCTGGGGCATCTGTTCACCAAACTGGACCCTACTCTCCAAGGTTTTGTTTGCCAGCAGCAACACATATCTGGCTCCCAACCTTTTATCACTCGTCAACGCCTTGTTCAACCTGTCACCTCCTAGAACTGTTCTAAGAACATACAGCTGGCACTGCAGTGCACTACCTGGAGGGTGGGGGTTGCCAGGCGAAAACCAGTTCTGGTTTGACTCTTTGGGGTCAAACCAACTTGCTTTTGTAAGTATCGACCCGATAGTTTGGGCCAGGGGGGCGGTATCTCAGTGGGTATAGGTGTTTACATATGCAATAACCCCGCTTGACCTAGGGATAGTCACTTTGACGTACAGGAGGCGAAACGGTCTGGCCCAGCAACCTTTGGACGTAGTAACAAGGGAGGTTGCCATATCAGACGACCACTATCTGGTACCTGGGTCCGTTCCTTTGCACGCAGAGCACGTAGTAACGCACCGCAGCTCGCCTTGCTTCCCTGCTTGGTGCATGCGTCCCAGCTGACAACCCACCCACCACCGAGCCTACGGCACCTGTGCAGCTACATGGCGCCACAGTTTAAGGTACGAGTGTTTGTTACCGAGTGACTGTGAGTCGTGTTCACCCTCTTGGTGGATCCTAGAACTTCTAACAGCAGTCGTGTACACTGGTGTGGTGCAATGCATGCATATGGTGGGTGTGTTTCGCCCTTGTGCTTTGCCTTTGGAACTAAACTATACGGCGCTGTCATAGTCAGTTCTTTTGTCATAAAGCTTCACCCATACGCGCCTCAGATCTTGCATTTTTCGGGTGGTTGTGATCTGGGTGCCTTGCCTGTTTGATCTAGGTGCCTACCCCAGGGAGCAAGGTGGCTGCTGCTGGACCTTTGTATCTGTACTTGTTGAAGTTGAAACATCAACATACAGTACTGTATCACTTCGCCTGTTGCCATAGCCATCTCCACAAGGCGTGGGGCAGGTGTTACCGCACTAGGAAGCACCCTCCACGTCCAACAGTGTACTCCATCCGAACATGGCATTGCCACCGACCCAGTTCCTATCCTCCAATTCCAACCCCGCTGCAACTTACTCTGCCACCTACCCTTCCACCAGGGTACCTGGCTGCGTTGCCCAAGCGCTAGGCGATAGCAGCCACTGTCCCCAGAGTAGTTGCTGGGCAGCATGGAGCTGGAGTACCAGAAAGGGGACCTAGTGTGGTACCGGCAGAGGGATGGAGCCTGGGAGCCTGGCACGGTGAGATGCTCCCACCCACCCACCGCAAAGCTCTATTTCTTTCTCGCTGTGGCTTGCTGCTAGATGCACCACAGCCAGCTAGTCTGTGTAAAATCGGGTGGCGGGACAGCTGCCATGCACGAGTAATTCTTGCCTGCGAGTCACTGTGGTGCAGCTTCCTGAACTTGCGCTCCCATCCTGATCACAGCTGTGGGTTGCTGCCACCTGGTGGCCATGTTGCTTTGAATAATAAAGATATTGCGTAGTTGCGACGTTGCACTGAATAATGACATTGCGTGGTTGCACCAGGTCATCTCCAAGGACATTGTATACCACCCTCCATCCTATGGGGTGCAAACCGCCAGCACCGTCCGGGAAACGGAGGGCCACAGGCTGTGCCGCCGGAAGGAGGGCGATGCGCCACCAGCACCAGCCCGCCCCTCCGCACCCACCTCCGCGGCGGATGAGGTGTTTGCTCCCCCTGCCAATGGCACTGCTGACAGCGGTGGGGACTGGGGTGGGTGGAGCGGTGACGCGCCACCAGCACCAGCCCATCACCCCGCACCCAGCCCTGCCGCGAATGTGGTGTTTGCTGCCGCAGCTAATGGCATGGCGGGTGGTGGTGGGGACTGGGGTGGGTGGAGCGGTGGTGTAGCAGGCGCCAGCGAGTGGGGCAATGGTGGTGTGCAGCAATTGGCGGCATCGACCGATGCATGGGGAGATTTTGAAGGTAGGAATTGCCAATATGGTATAGGGATTGCCAATTTGCTCGCATGCGTGCCTGGCTTGCCTCGAGTCATTGGGAAGGAGGGTAATGCACATGCATGTAGCCCCAAATCATGGGGAATGTTGTTTGCAGGGTGGTTACAGGCTGTTTGTTTGGCCTGTACTGCTTGGGCGCATAAACTTCCGTGGGTGGCGGCAGAGTTCCCGTGCCATTGCGAAAGCCTCATGGCATGGTGGGCTTACGGCAACGGATTGACTCCGTGGTTTCTATGAGTATGGCCCCAGCTTGAGCACCTCATACCCGCCTCTTGCCATGCCATGCAGATGCTCCGACCACCTCAACCAGCAGCATGCCACCCCCTCCATTGACAAGCACGTCGCAACCTTCCTTGCCACACCCCACCAGCTTTGGCGATTTTGTAACCGCCATCCCACCACCCAGCGCCAGCACAGCCAGTGCCAGCTCAGCACAGTCAGCAACCACAGGAAGCTCCAGTGGGCAAAATGCCCTTCCTCCTGGGTATGCCTTCAGCCATGCGCCGCTGGCTACTGCAGCTGGACCTTTCTCGTTTGGGCCTAGAGGTTTCGCATCTGCGGGTGCTTTCGACATGCCAGGTGGCGGGCATGTGCCAAGTCACCAGGGTTCACACGGCCTCAGCACCTCCTCCCAGCAGAATGCCTTTGCTGGTGCCCCCCTGGCAGCAGCCTCGGTAGCTGGCGCCACCACATCCAGCCAACCAATTTCGGTACAACCCATGGGTCCCGGAACGCACCCTGCATATTCCACTCCCGAGCCAGATGTCAGTGGGATGTCGGATGATTGGGATGATTTCCAGGGGGCCGACATGGATCCACCAGCAGTGGCACCGGTAGTGGCACCTGCACCCGATGCAGGGGCGGTCACTAGCGAAGGGACGTCCACCATGGCGCGGTTGCCGAGCGACGAGTTCAGCATGCCATACATGGATGAGCCCATTAGCTTGAGCGGCGGGGGCGCCAGCGCTGGCCAGCAACCGAATGCGCAGCAACCACCCCATGTGCAGCCAGTAGATGTGCAGCAGTCAAACGCCTTGATTTCAGCTGAAGAAGCCTTTTCATCCTTTTCAGCCTATGCGCTTCCCGCCACATCCCCGGAACCAGCCAGCACTGAAGACCTTGAATTCACTGATTTTGCAGCGGCTGACAGCACAGCAACTGTCACCTCTGCAGCCCCCACGTTTGGTGCGTTTGCTGCACCCAATGCACCGGAGTCAATCAGCAGTGGCACTCAAGAATCCACTACTGGTGTAGCAGCTGGGAGCACCTCAAGTGCTGGCACCGCACCCCTTACATTTGGGACATTTGCCGCATACACTGCCTCCATACCAGAGCCGGCGCCACATCAGCCGCCTAACCCGCTGCCCACTGCAGCATCCGCCCCTCTTACCGATCCCATGCTGCTCCTCGTGGCTCAGCCGGGTGTGCCAGACAGCTTTGATGCAGACTTCGGGGCAGATTTTGGTGACTTTGCCAGCGCCCAGCCCACACAGGACCAAGAAATTGTGGTGGAATTTGCCGCATTTGAGGAGGGGGCGGGTCCAGCCACCACATCACACCAAAGCACCACCACTTTTGAGGCGGTCTTTGCCAATGGAGACACTGGTGAGCCTGCTTTTGCAACTGTCTCCTGCTTTGTTGCTTGCCTTGTTCCTGCACCCATCTACTGGTCTATTTTTAACTTGGTCCTTGCCATTCCACGCCTCCTTAGGTGCAGTTTTCCTCTTTGGATAGTATTCAGTCATGTTCATCCACATCAATGTGACTTTCCAAACTCCATTTTGTTATGGTGACCCTGATTCCCCATCTTCCATGTCCTCCAGACGTGGCCTCGTCAGAGCCTCCGGCCTTTGGGGTGGGTGCTGCGGGCCCCCTAAATCTGGGCATTTTTGGGGATGAGGACACGGAGCTTGAGGATGCCCCCCTGGAGTTCTCTGTGAGTGTTGCTGCCAAGGGGAGCAGCTCCCAGCAGGAGGCGGCACTAGGGGAGGAAAGGGGGGGTGCTGAGGCAAGAGATACAGAGGGGGCCGAAGCAGCAGGTGCGACTTTGTGGCACTGCGGTGGTACCAATTCATTGACTACCTGCTTTTTCACAAACACGTGGGCTGTGTCGATATTCGAAATTTGGCACTTATCCTTAAAAAGGGACATGGCATTGTGGTGTCCTGCTTGGTGCCAGAATGCACACTGACGATGCATTGGGTGACGTGCCTTGTTAAACCTCTCAGGGGACATGTCCCTCTCTTGCATTTTGGCACATGCAGGAACATGTCCATTCTTTTAATGCACACTGATTCGCATGGCTTGCCCTGTACCAACAATGATGAACGCGCGCCTCCCTTTTCCAGGGGCATCTGAGACGGATGACTTTGGCGATTTTGAGGCAGCCGACGCAGCCGCCCTGCCCCCTTCCGCACCCACCACCAACGGCGCCTTCCACCTTCCACCAGCACCCGCCCCACCCACCTCCACGGCACCCCATCCACCCCAGAGTGGCCTCCTGATCATGTCCGCTGGGGGTACCAAGGTGGATTTCAAGAAATTGGCGGCATTCCGGGGACCCCCCGGCAAGCGCTCAGTTGTGATGATGCAGCCCGATGGCGCAGCTGGGAAGCAGCACATGGGGCGCATCAGCATTTCCGACACCACCGTCCATTCGCACACCGAAACCGTGATGAAGCTGATGGAGGTGGGTGCATGGCTGACCTTGAAGGGTTTTTTGTGATGATGTGGGGTTGTCGTGTCAAGTTACATGCATTTTATCTGGAGCCACATGAGCGAAGCTGATGCAGATGGGTGGCAAAGTTTGGTTGAGGCGTGGGTGGGGATTTGTACCTAGCGAATCCGCCGAGGTTTGCGTGTGATGGACCCTACCAGATCTGGGGAGGTGCTATGATGAACATCGTAGGGCAGCAAGGGCAGCGCAGATGGTGAGTAACCTAATCCCATCCTATCCCATTCAACCCATCCCCTACAGGTGTGCTGCAAGGAGCTGGAGGCCGGCCGCGCCTTCTGGCGCCAGGTGGTGGGCGCAGGGGCAGCTGACCTGGTCTCAAAGGAGCCCCGACTGGCACGCTACATCACCGCGCTAGGCAATGTGCAGTTTGTGGCCTGTGTGCTTGAGGCTGCCGCTGCTCGCTACGATTTGGGCAGCCAGATGGCGGAGTTCAATGTGATGCAGCAGCGGTGTGCGTTGGCGTGGTCGGGGCGCAACGGGGCAGGTGGGTGGGGGTGGTTGGGTGGTGGTGGCGGGTGGTTGAATTGGAAAGAGGGAGGGGGGATGGTGGGCCTGTGGCAGAGGTGGTGCATGCGGCATGTGTGGAAGTCTTGCACAGCTTGCATCAAATACCTCAAGCAGCTTGCGCTCAAAATCCTACATACCTGCCTGTCGACGGCATAGGGCTGGCCAGTGTCATCTGGCCTGCCCTACACCCTACACCCTGAAACCACACATTTCAAGCCCGAAACCCTATACCTCTGCCTCCAGATGGCCTGGAGCTGGCCAGTGTCATCTGGCCTGCCCTGGGGCGCCTGTCCCCTTCTGCGGTTGATGGCTTCAGCAGCATGATGGCGGTGGCGCAGCAGGCGCGCGTGGAGGCGGCGGCAGCGGCAGGTGTGTGGGGTGTGTGTGGGATGGGGTGAGGTGTGTGTGGATTGTGTGTGGACCGTCTGGCTACGGCAGGGTGATGGCTGTGGGGCGTCATGCAGGCGCAGAGGCTGTAAGGTTACTTGCTTGTGTTGGTTGCTTGCATCCCAACGGCATGACAGCGGCGATGCGTTTATGCAAGCGGCCTTGCTTGTTAGTGGAATTGTTGGGTCGCCATGCCACCAGTCTCAATGGCGCTGCCCCTGCATGCCTTCAGGAGATGGTGATGCGGGAACCCCCAACGAGGATGCTGGCAAGGCGGGTGGGGGGCCTAGCTGGCGTGAAGGGCTGTGCTGCCTCACATTGCTGCCGCTGGAGCAGTTTGAGAACGCGTGCCCTTGCGCAATGTGGCTGCAGAGCAGGGTGTGCCTGGTGCGTGGGGAAACCTTAAACCCTAAAATAAAACCCTACAGTTTGAGAAGGCTTGCCGCTGCGCAATGGGGTTGCAGAGCAGGGTGTGCCTGGTGGGTGTGTGGCATACTGATACCCTGCTCCCATACCAGTTGTCATGCGCCAGTGCAATAGTGCACCAGGGTGCAAAAGCGCCATGGGTTTGCACAGGTCGCCCCCTGAAGCCCTGACCTACCGCTTTCTCACTGTGCGCAGGTACCAGTCGCAAACCTGTGGGTGAACAAAGTGTCGCCCAGTATCCCCTTCTTGTGACATCCTGTGAAGCGCGATTGCAACTGGAGCAACGTGATTGGTTCTTACAGAGCCGTGTTTGGTTTACAGTTGGTGGTGCTGCTGCAGCACTGGGCCCCAAGTTGAGCAGAGTGTTTCTTTCCCTATATGTACCCATACTGTACTGTCACCTGTGGCGTGTCTCTCCTGCTTTCTTCACCCCAGACCTCTCAGAACAGTTCTAGCCGACTAGCCCTCGATGGCGACCCTGCACAAGGGTTTGTAACAAATTTTTCGAAAGCCTTGTGTGCACGTGGCGTGAATCCCGGGGCGCTTTTTCAAAAAAAGCGCCCGCGTGTCCACTCGGTCCAAAAAGGCCTGTCCGCCGTGGCGCAGCTCCGAGCCGTGGACAGGGTGTGGGATGAAAACCAGGTTCCGGGGGCAAAAGCTCGACAGCGTTACGAACAACAATATATGCGGGGTGGGATCTGCGCAGCGCAGTTCCATAAGGCCGGGAAAGATTGTTTCATCGGTATGAGTTGACGTTGATCTGTGCGCATTGCGGTGCAAGGGCCTGCCTTGACCACCAGCCAGGTGGCCACAACTGCCCAGTCACGCAGGTGTTTGTGATGCCCTCCTTGGCTGTTGAGGAGTATTCCTTGCAAATACTTGGCGGAGAGCCCTTACGCAGCGTGATCGACTCACACCACGGCTCTTTGGTTGCTGACTGAGGGGTTTTGAGCAGAGACTGTGGGCCAGGGGAGGTTTCGACACCATCTCCGTTAGTAACACCACGACACCTTGAGGTGCGAGGTGCGAGGTGCGAGACCCCTGTTTGCTGGGCGATTGTGTCCCTACCAGAGAATACTTGGTCACCCAACTCTGCTACGTTAATCGGCTTGCTGCTACCTTCCCCACTGCGAGTCTGCGGACATTTGCCCTGATCGACCTCAGCGTTTGAATAGAATTGGTATTTTTTCTGTCTGGGGTTCCAACGTAACGCACGCTTCAAAACGTTGCAATCGGGGCAGTTGGCAAAGTTTTCACTGTAAATTGGGCCTCACGCCACAACTTGGGGCCCAAGTGACGGTTTGGGGAGACCGGGGTGTTGGCTTATGACCTTCCCTTGCCTTTGGGACACTCCCAACTGATATCGCTGTTTGCGCCTCAGGTTTGAAGGAAACCAGCCATGAGAACAGGCACTGGTGGGCCTTGCTGCCACTGTGGAAGGACGTCAAGCCCCTGCTGGAGGAAGGGGCCTCCTGAGAAGGCAGTGCTGTGTAACGCCTGCGGTGCACGCTACCTCGTGAAGAAGAACCTCGATGGTGATGACTCGGACCCTCTACCCACATGTGCATGTCCAGACCCTTTTCAACGCACCCACACACCGCTGTTGAAACCGCCCATCGAACCACCATCAACCGCTGCCGCTGACTGTCTACTGTGACGCTCCGTTGTGGTCTGGAGGGCTGAGCTCTTTGTCCCTTTGTTGCTTTCAGGCTACTTCCCAGGAGCAAAGCCAGGGTCCACACTCAACGAAGGCAAGATGGCTCCGCGCAGCGCCTACGACCTCGGGGCCTCAAAGGGGTTGATCAAGAAGAAGAAGGCTACCCTTAAAAGGTGGGCCACTTAGCTGCACAACTGGGTTTTGCTAAGATATGAGGGCATTGGTGGTGCAGTGCACCGATTCTTGATTGATCTGGTGGTGCAGCTGCGGAGTGGAGTTGTCCGGCTTGTCTGCAAACACGCTCACACTGAAAGCGACTCACCTGCAATGTTGGTGGTGTTGCAGGCTCACTGAGGAGATGCTGGGGGGCCATTCCGCTGCCAACTTCCAGACCAGCCACGCCTCTGCCAGGCCTGGCCCACCGCTGTTCTGCGAGCCCAAGCCCAGCCTCACCATGGGCAGCGGCCTGGCCCGCCAGGTGCCAGCTGCAGCCTTTGTGGTGGACAGGACAGTGAAGGCCATCTCCTTTGACTCGCGCTCAGACAGCAGCTACACAGTCACCAAGCAGTTCTTCGCCATCACCAGGCCTGATGTGAAGGTACACCTACTCAAAACCTGCTGGATGTACACCCCAGCGTGCACTGCCGTGACTGGCGGACGCAGCCTTGACCACTGTCGAGTTCCCTGCTGCAGGTGCTGACTGGTGTCGCTGACTGGTCCACTGTTGCTGCAGGTGGAGGACGACTTCAACACCCTTGCTGTCTCCACGCTGGCCTGCATGCGCACCACCCCTGGCTGCAGCACCGAGAGCACAACCACAACAGTGGTGGCCAAGCCCCCCCTCCCGATTGTCCGGAGGAGGAGGAAGCCTCCAAAGCCAACCTTCCGCACGCTCTTCTGAAGCCTCTCGTGGGTTGTGCAGTGTCTGCTTGTTGCTCAGTAATGTTAACTGGGGTTTGGCTTTAGCCCGGTTGTTCCCCAGGGGGGACGGGCTTATTTTGAGGGCACTGCAATAACGGGGGTTCAGCCACTTTGTCGCCAGGGGGAGCGGGCTTTGTTTTGAGGCAACTGCAAAATAATAGGGATTCAGTCACATGGGGCTTCTCCTCGGCATTGGTGGATAGCCAAGTGCCTCCCTGTTTCTAGCACTGGGCTATCCACCCTGCTTGGGCAACGCATCCCTTGCAGACCTCGCTTTTTGCTATATTAGCTTGTTACAGTAGACTCGGCCCCAGCGGGTGGGTATCACGTTGCACACACTTGCCTGCCATTTTTTGAGCTCCAGCTCTTGGCTGACTTGTTGCGGGTACTGTCCAAGTTCTGGACGTGCTCCGTTTGTATCATATGGCCAGTGAACTCCACATGGCGTGTATCATTAGGTATTTTTGGGTCAAAAGCATTCTTAGCCGGGCGTGCAGTTAGCCACACAGGGGAGCAGCTGGTTGCAAGTTGACTTTCACGTGCCACACCCTGCACTATTCAGCACTGTTGGACTAATACTTTCTCTGAGAAAGAACTGCCCATGGAGCTGAACGCCGGCATTGCACTATTTTATATGACTCTGACTGGCAACGTTTTGCCGTGGGTTTTATTTGTAGTCGAGCACCACCTCTGCTGGGTGAGAAGCTATTGATAGTGGTTGGGACACAGCTGCATACCTTTTCACTGTGAACTCGCTAAATAAGTCACTTGTGGCGTTTCTGCCATTTGCCTGTATTTGCACCGAGTACCTTTTTCCAGCCAACGATGCTATGTACCATGTACCATCGCAAGCCTAAAGTATTTTGTTGTTTTGTATCTTGGATGGACTTGGGACAGGACAGCGGTGGATGGCATCGTATTGCCGTTGAGCGTTGTTTTCTATGTCACCCTAGATCTGTTGCACCATTCTTGCCAAGGGAGGGCCCTGATTGCGTGTTGATCATCGTGAGCACTTGCTGTGCTAGTTGCTGGGCACTGTTCATAACTGCTGTCATTTTATTTACCATGCTTTCTCCGGCAGTGCCCAACTTTTGTACTATAACCCTGTCAAGGTCCCGGACTCCCAAGTAGTTCTGACACTGCTTGCGAGTACCACATTGGGAGACTTTCTGTTTTCACTAATAACACCAAGCACGTCGTGTACATGTAACATAGCTGCTTTCCAACGGCCACAATAGACTCAAGTCTCATTAGTGCACAGTGACCATTGCTGGTTACTGCTCACCGTGACGCATGTATTGTATAGAATACATCACATTTCGCATGATTGCGTAGTTACCAATTTAGGCTAGAAATTCTACGGTCTACCATACAGTAGAAGAGTCAGAAACACACCGCCATGATGACTCACGCGGCGCCATGCCGCATAGCGTGCGGCGCATTCAATTCTATGCATTCACAATCAATCATATTAAAAAGATTCCCAAGCGCAACAACGCTGAGCAACATTGAACGTCAACCGTTCAATCTAATTTTCACTGTTCCACCTAAAAGTCTTTTGAAGCAGCTGATGCGCATGTCTTGCGCAAGCCTTGACTAAAGTGGCAGTGCATATTCCCCAGTGCCCGCTCAACAGCATGCTGAGTTCGCAGCTGCTGGCCCGGGCCCAATGATTTGGCCATCTATTTGAAAAAAGCAGAAACCCAGCCTAGGAACACATTCCCTTCTGCATCAACTTCCATTATGGAAGCGCGGGCTATGGGGCTGTTGTCTGGCACCCACATGCGCTGTCTATATGCAGATATTTTAGTGATTTTCTCCTCCTCCTGTCAGAGAATGCCTGGCGCACGCCGTGTATGGGCTGAGCCTGACTGTGACACTGAACACTGAACAAACGAAAGAAACAAAATGGCCAAAGAGTTGTGCAGCCCAACAGCATCATTCGGCCTATGCAGGACACTTTGTGTGGATTGGCCAGACACCCAGTATGGGCCATGTGACGGCTGATTAGCTTGAAAATGCCCGAACTGTCCAAAATCCCCTCTTTGTTGCAGAATCAGTAAACCCACTTTGCTACCCAGTGAGGCACCATGGGATACCTTTACTCATTTCGCGGCTCATGGATGCCGGCATCCTCCTCATTCACATCAGCTGCTGGGTCATCTTTGGAAACACCAAAGGTGGGCTCCAGTGGCGCAACGCTCCTCCTACTGCCCTCCTGACTGCCCTTGCCTGCAGCAGGCTGGGAGCGCTTCCCTGCTCCCTGCTTTGCTGCGTCCTCCGGGTAGATGTTGTCAAAGGGCACATTGCCAGCTTCAGCTGCTGCAGCAGAAATTATGCTGTCCCCTTTGGGGTTGTTGGCTGCTGGCGCTTTGACCTCAGTCTTCTGCCTGGCTCCCACAGGCAAATCCCCTGGCGGTCAGCACATGTTTTTTCAGTCCTTCGGTTTTGTTGCCCACAAGCTGATCACATTTACCATTACTCACATATACTTCCAAGGTGACTGCATATTCCCACCATGATGCAGCAATGCGGCACTCAAAAGTGGCATGTTCAACTTGTAACCTTCATTTGTGTCACAGTCAGGAGGTTTCGCATGGCTGAACCCTTAGTGCATTACTAATGATTCCATAGCAGTGCAATTGGCAGTGCCATTCACAAATGCAGTGCTAGCACTATTCAACAATTCTTACCTGCTTTCAGTTCTGTGGCAGACTGGGGCTCCCCATCTGCAGGCTGGGTTGGATTGACTGGAGTCGATGTTTTGAAGCCAGCATCGGTTGCGTACTCCTGGTTGATATCTGTTTTGACCACACCGTCCGGCAAATCATCACGCAGTCCAGGTGGCAGCCCAGGCCCCACCACCGCATCCTCAATGCGCTGGTCATGGGTACCTCCTGCAATGAAATTGCTTGCTTCATTCACGGCCAGGCCATGTACATATGTAATGTTTAGGGTTTAAGGTTCAGGGATTTAGGGTACAGGGTTTGGGGTTTGACCAACGTACCAGTGTATGATATGTAGCGTGACCACACATCCAGCAATAAGCGTTCATGCTGGTTTGCAACACCCAAGAGGAAGTTTCCAGCACGAGCTTGCGCCAACAACAGACTCTGAGATTGTTGTTGAAAGGCTCACCTGGCATGTCCGCACCCACATGGTAGTCAGCATCTTTGCCAGGCCCCTGGAATGTTGAGAAATCCATGTTCTGGGATGATGACTCATTGACACCAGTGCTGCCGCCTTTGTGAGGGTGGTAGCTTGGAGCATCAATCTCCTGTTCAGCCTGCAGGGAAAGGTCCCTCAGGGCTTCCTCATCCAGGCTGCTTCCACCCAGGTCCTGGCCTTCAGGTGACGACGCCACCTGGGAGAAAACGGGAAGGGAAGGGGATGAGGTGAGTCGCCCAATCTGCTATCACGTTGGATATTAGAACTGCACTTTTAACAGGGCATTGTTCATGAATGCATTCACAGGGTTGGCTATTTTGCCGAGCCTAGGTTTTCCCTACCATGGGGTGGCATCATACAGACAAAGTGGAATCCTATTAGGGAGGCAAAGGACCCTATGGGTGCAAGTTGAACTCAGCAACCAATGATTGCATGTTACCATGGTGGCGCCTCATATATTTACAATTATGGCGTAAATTTCATCCAACTTACAGAAGCACCATAAGCTCACCACCCTTCCATAACTCCCAACACCACAAGGATCACTGCCATGTTGCTAACACTGGTCAACAGGAGTCAAGACAACCTTGGATTCCCCACGCATACGCCAACATTCCGACTATTCTGCTGTCACCTTGTCTGGGCCAGAGGTGCTGTGTGCAGTCTCCATCTTGCTGGCAGACACTTTCTGTGGAGCCTCGTTGGCATCGTAGGACGCGTACTTCGAAAATCTTGGAATGCCAATCTCCTGTTCAGCTTGATAGGACATGTCCCTCTGCCTCTCATCAATGCTCCCCAGATCATCAGTTGTGTGGATCTCTGGATGATCTGCGTCACCCATGACAGTCACAGTGAGTCACGTGAACCAGGAGTAGATATACCGTACTGTAGTGGATCTGACCAGCAGTGATTACACTTCTGAAGTGTAATCAGTGGTTCACAGAGCATAATGCCATCAGCATCACGCTCAAGGCCTTTTTTTGTAAGTGTTTTAGTAATGTGAGGTGCCCAAATGGGTTCCAACCACTAGCTCAGGGCAATCATTGCGCATTTTTTTACAGGCACTGCACTCCATAGGTGATCAGTGTTGAAGTTGGCAGATTGTCACATGAGGCTTGCAAGCAGTGTAGGACTGAGCCTTGCCGATTGTAAATTCAGCCAGCCTATTGTTATCAAAAAGTGCTTTTGGGCAGGCACATGCACGAGGGAGCACGTGCTAACAGTGTTCAACATGGTAGATACTATCATGATGTGACATACTAAAGCAGACTTGTGCAGGCTTCCATTCAACCTGGCAGCTCTGGACGTGTGAAATGCAAATTCATGCCCAGCAATGCTTGCCTGGAGACAAGCTGGGCTTCCCCCTGGTGTGATCATCATCTTCTGCTGCGAGGTACTCCTTCATTGCATCCCTGGGAGGGAGTACGTCGTGGTCCTTGAAGTCTCCTTCGCCCTCATAGAACTGCGGCTTGTCCTTCTGTGCTCCACCTGGACCGGGGTTGCTCTGCTCAGTGGGTGGAGTGGAGGTCTGGGCTGGCGGTGCTTTGCCGTAGTGAACGTGGCTGGCTAGCCTCCCCTGTTGGGGGATAGTGGAATGACCTGCACCACACATGGCACACAGCGTCAAGGTTTAGCTGCCGCCATTCAGTAGAGTCCTGTACGCCCATACCACAACCCTCCACCCACTCATCCAGCAGAGGGCAATCTTATGAAATGTTTTGATGGAATATGCTGGCATGGCTCTTAACGCCACCAATTTTCCACTGTAATTGCTCGCAGCCATTTGCAATTGTACTTGATTACCAGCCATGGGATAGTACATCAATCATGATCACCTGGCCACTTCACCACTTACCTGGGACAAGGCTTGGTTTGCCAGTTTTTTGCACAGGCTCGCCTGTAAAATCAACTGCTTTCTTAGGCTCATCCCCCCCTTCATAGAAACCAGGCTTGTCCATCTGCACAGATGCACTGGAAGAACTGCGGCCCTGACCAGCGTCACCTGTACAAGGAGCACTTGTTGGTCCGTGGATGAAACAGCACGTTTCTCACAAGTCTGGTTCTGAGTAGCTAACTAGTTATAGCTTGCAATCTTGCACTTGCAAAACAGTATAGCTCAGCTGACTGCCAACGACACCAGCATATTGCATGCTTAATTTGCAAGCATTCATGTATACTGCCAGCCAATACAATATTATAAAGGTATTATAATCCAGGCGTTTAGGGTGCGCTTACCTTCCAGTTCCCAGTCATCAATGATTGCATCACCTGCCAAATTGTCCCCGTAAGTCCCAGCCATGGCCTCCCTGGATGGCATTGCGCCCTGCTGCTCACTGGTGTTGCCTTGTGCAGACAGAGCCTCCTCTGGCACTGAAAACAGCAACAATCTTTAGTCAACTACCAACTAATCCAACAACCGCATCCAGGGTTTTATATGATATATCAGATTCTGGTCCAACCGTGCACATGCCTTGCATCAGTGGCAATCAATAACACTATTAGCTAAGCTCTTATATCCTGGCACTATACCATTAAGTGATGTTATTCTTGCACGTCTAAACACCAACGATTGCCAGCCTGGCGGCCTTGCAGATGCCTTGCGCACATTTATTGCAAGCGGCAGCATGCAGTTATCAGCGCCCCACTTGAAATCCCAGCAGTGATTACACCATGTTTTGACTAAACCAAGCTGAGCTTGCACATGTCATCCCCAATGTACTGAAGTGACCCACCTTCATCAGAAAACTCATCACCAGCCAGATTGTCCTCGTAGGTCCCAGCCATGGCCTCCCTGAAAGGGACCGAAGCATCCTGCTGGGATCCGCCGCCTCCCTGCTGTGCAAAAGCCGCACCCCCAGGTGCTGAGGCAAGATTATCATCGCCGCCACCCTCGTACATTGCAGGGTTGTCAATCAGCCACCCCTTGCCCACTGCTGGAACTAGTTGTGACCCCCTGGGCTTGGTCAGGGATCGACTGAAGCGCCTGACGGGCTGCATGGCTGCACCAGACCTTGGTATGGCCCCCTGGGCCGGCCCTGGTCCAAATGCCTTTGTGCCACCAGTGCCGGGAGGAGTGGTGTCGCTTGGGATGTACTGTGGATGCTCTACGCTGCTGTCTTCTTCTGGCTCCACATTGATGTCTTCTTCTGGCTTGCAATCCAGGCCCTCCTGGTCAGGGCTTACCTTCACCGGGTAGTCCTTCCCAGGGACCAACACTGCGCACGAGAAGGCGGGGTTCAGCCTGTTGGACTTGCACCCTCCCAAAAACACAGAAACAGAATGACAAATGATCCTTTTCTGTTTCAGGTGAGCAACATGCTGGTGGCGTGTGCTGTTGTCCAGCACAGCTGGCAAAGAATGTTCTGCCGACTAGAGCGTTAAGAGAAGGGTTCATTGAGCAATAAGATAATGACGCCTTGGTGCAACAAACTGTAAATTCTAGCGTAAGTACAAACTGTGTACAAGGGGCAATAAACAATTTACCTGTACAATAAAACCTGTATATATTCTCCAAAAGTACAATAATGCCTTACTTAGGATTTCCAGAGGAAAACAAACAACGTACATAACCCCTACCTTTGTCTGGAATACCCTCTGTGGTGTCGGGTTCTCCCATAGGTGCACCATAACCCTCCCCTTCATCCTCCGCATCTGCGGTCTCATCCTGACCCTTGCCAGACTCCTCATGCCCCTCCTTCCCTGCACGTGGCATACCTTATTAACAATATCGTACATACCTTCTGAGGCTGCATCACGCACAATGCATCAGTCAAGCCTCAACAGTGGGCAGATTCACAGACATACTGGGCAGCAAATGACACTGCACTGCACTGCCATTACATGTACTGCATATGATATACATGCGCACGAACCAGACTCTGATGGCTGGCCAGCCCTCGGGGAAGCACGCTGTGCGCCCCTGTCCTTTGAACCCACAGGCGTTGCAATGTCGGCGCCATGGCCCCCCTCCTCAGCACCCATGCCAGACTCCCCGCGCCCTTCCTTCCCTGTATATTGCACATCTTATTAATGATTCCCTACATTGTGGTGCAAAATGCAACAACACTTAAATGCACAGCAGGCACCGGGAAGCATTCACCCTAAGCCCTGCAGACGTGGGCAATACTGCACAGCCACCGTTTCAAATTTCCACGTATGTCGAGCTCAGCATCATGACGTCGTCCAAATTGATATGTGGTTGCATGGCCAAACAGCACTACAGGATCCAGAGGGCATGTGACGTGCACCTTGAGGAGAGCTGACGTGTCATGCAGATAACACCAAGCACTGCTCTGACTCGCATGCACACGCACCCGCCTCCGGTGCCTGCCTGGCAGATCCTGAGGAGGCACGCTGTGTGCCTCTGTCCTTGGAACCCACAGGCGTTGAGATGTCAGCGCCATGGCCCCCCTCCTCGGCACCCATGCCAGTCGACTCTGCAACACAGGCAACGCATGGCATTGAGATTCTGCAGTTGTTGACAGCACATGCCTCTGTGTTGTTCAATTCGACAACGCAAGGCTGCATCACGCACCATGCATCAGCCAACTCTCAGGCGAACATCAACACTGGGCAGCTCTTCATATATATTTAATATGTACATGCTGAGCAGTCAGTGACACCGCATGGCACCGCCATCAAATCTACATGTGCGCACGCACCAGACTTTGATGGCTCGCCAGTGCTTGGGGATGCATGCAGGGCGGCCCTGTCCTTTGAACCCACAGACGTTGACATGTCAGCGCCATGGCCCCCCTCCTCGGCACCCATGCCAGTTGACTCTGCAACACAGGCAACGCATGGCATTGAGATTCTGCAGTGGCTGACAGCGTGCGCCTCTGAAACGATGCTTCCATCCCTGGTGACATTGTTTCAATCCTTCGATCATTTTGAGGCTGCATCCCATCATACACCAGCCAAGTCTCAAGTGCATGTACATCAACACCGGGAACCTTTTCACAAACAGGCTGTACCGACTAAGTCATTGACACTGCCAAGCAATGCCATTGAATACGCACATATTCAGTGTATGCGCACGCACCAGACTCTGAAGGCTGACCAGAGCTTGGGGAAGCATGCTGTGTGCCCCTGTCCTTTGAGCCCACGGGCGTTGACATGTCAGCGCCATGGCCCCCCTCCTCAGCACCCATGCCAGTTGACTCTGCAAAGGGACAATAATTGTAAATCCCCATAAGAATTTATGAAGGTGGCACACGATAACCAGCAACGCAATAATGGCACGGCAGTCATTATCTGCTCTACAAGCTTTTAAAACAGCTGCAGCCTGCTGTGACAGTGTCTTTACAGAACAGCACGCCAATACTGGACTACAATCTTCAGAGCGAGGTGCTTGCTCAACTATCACATATGGGCACCACAGGTCAGACCCATTATTCGCACCTGGTGCAGCTGACGCTGGTGTGTGGTGATCTTTGTCCTGCTGCTTGGCCTGCACCTTCACCTCCATGTGGGACATCATGGCATCCACAGCCTCGGAATCCAGGATGATCTCATCAGTTGCCGGCACTGACCCAAAGATGGATTCCTGCATCTCAGGGGTGTGAAGCTCGCCCTTGTCTGAAGCACCGCTGGTGCCCATATCAGCACCAGCAGTGGCTGATGGGCGAAAGGACTGCCTGCCTCTTGCCTGCATGGGAACAAACAAGGAGATTGAGTACCTACGCGCCTAGCCATAATATGGCGGTGGTGGTGGTTGAAGAGGAGGGGGCGAGAGCTTGTGCCAGCCCAACTGGTTGGTCACTCCCTCAAAGTGGTCCTACCAAAATGGGCAGAGCCGTTTGGCCCAGGGCTAGAATTGTGTAGTGGCACATCGATTGACAAGGAGCGTGCCACATGGGTATTGCTTACCAGGCTGCAGTTCCAGTGGCAACACTGTGTGCATGCTGCCGTCCCATGGCGGCATGGCCGCGCCGTTACACTGACAGTGATGCGCAAAGCAGCGATTGCATAAGCGCATGTAGGATTGGTAGTCATGCAAGAATGCAGCATGATCGACAAGTGTTCAGTGCGCAGCAGGATTGCCAAGTGTTCAGTGTGCAGCACTCTCCCCAAGCTTCTCACATACTAGAGTGGACAGCAGGGACCTTATGTGCAGCTAACAGCAGCGTGGTACATTGTGGGATTGCACTCTTTTCAGTTGAACTATGTGCGCACATAGTGAGGAGTGCAGGCCCACCCTAAAACCAGTCAGGCCAAGTAAGAATCTCTTTATAGGTAAGCACCACTCAGTCCGGCCAAAAACTTGCAGAAGCTTCACCCCCACTTGCTGAAAGCATGATGCGTACTACCAGCATATTTGCGCATCTTGTGTAAAAGTGCCATGCACAGCACCTTGGCTTCTGAATGAACCATCAAAAATTGAATTCCCACTGCCAGTAGCATGTACCCCGCATGGGCTTGCATGCAGTTTATGCATGGACAAGTGATGAATAACCTACCGTGCGTGAGCGCACAGACGCCTCAACCCGCCTCCTGTCTTGGCGCAATGCCAAGAGGCTGGGCTGTGGAGAAGCTGATCGCGTTGTACTGAGGGTCTTCATTGTGGAGTGTTCTGTCTTGACACCTACATGCGTGTGGTTTCCCAAGCTGCTTAACAACCATTTGAAAGTGCACCAGCATGCAGTGCTGTGGCGCTATGACTGTATAAAATAAATAAAGACATGAATAATGACTCATAGTATGCTCCACTGTACATGAGCGCTGCTGGTTGAAAGCCAGGCAGCGTGTGAGACAAGTACCTTAAGGCAGCAGCAATAGTTTATGACAGCACCCACAACGTTTGTAACAACGTTTCTGTTTCTGGCTTCCAATCCTATCAACTACGACTGTACACTATGTAAGCGCCAACTGGCCAGGAGTACTACCAGGTGACCTCACCCATGCATGAGTCAGCGTGACGCTGTCTTATCAGATAGCTGTTCCTTACAAGTGAAGGTGAACGTCACTATAGTGACAATACATTGCACCAGTAAATGGAGTAACACTTCAAGCAGTCCCCAACTTCGCCGACAGTGTCTCACCCTTTATGTTGCAGTCCTTGAAAAGTCCCCGTGTGTAAACGACAAAGTTGAAACTTGTCGAGCCCAGTAAAAACTACGGCTGTAGTTGCGAGCCAACTAGAAACGAGCACTTGGGTACGTCGTGTCACACGAGCGCCAAAGGCAGGAGTGTGCATAAAAGCCTGTCACTTGCCACCTGAAGTGTCTCGCACTGGATACTTGCAGATACTTGAGCACTAGTGTCGAGTCTACTGGGTATGCATGTGCGCTTACCCTCCCCAAACAAGCAACTAATCGTTCGGTGCAAACACCACTCCCCGGTAAGATAGGGACGAGGATGCATTGCTGGCTTGAGAAATAATGCTACCTTGAAGCTCGCTTGCAGGCAGGTGCCGGCCAGGTGCGATGGCAAATCTTGGCCAAATAATGCCCTAACGAAAACCCTTACAGATCGCCCACTCAAAAGGGAGCCCAAAAACCCCACTCTACCACTTCTTATTTCAACTAACTACACCAAGCCCAAATATGAAAGGGACTTGTTAGTGATCTAAGCCGCACCGCAAAAATCAGTTCCTGCAAAAATTCCTGTAGAATCAGTGGAGAATTCAGCAGGGTATTGATCATGATATAAGCCATAATGCCGTAATCAGTAAAAAATCAACAGGGGAGTATTTGTAACGCTAATACCAATGAAGCACTTCAGTGGTGACGGCCAGCATAGCCTTAATGGAACCTGAGCAGTGCAAAACCTCTCAATACGCACGAACGTTGTAACGTTGCGCCACGGGTCACCATGCAATTAATTTTAATCTGGCAGGAAATAGCCGTCATTCTTGAATGCTTGTGAAAAAGCTAGATTAGGGTAAGTGATGCAGTGCGCTGGCACCTACCACTAGTGGGCAACACAAGTGCTGGTCTAAGGAATAAAAAATATCACAGTCTTGGCAACAATTGTTCTTAATAATTTCTATATCTATTTCTATATCTAACACGTCTTATTGACTCTTGAGTGGTGAACTGAGCAGGCTTTTTGTGGCCAACTATATCCCTGCCAGAGTGCATGAGCCCTTATCATCCGCGACACACAAACAGTGTGCACACATATATAAACGTTACTAATATGTAACTGATATGATGATCAACATTGATGCGCAGCCACACAGGAAAGGCGGTGGCATACGGGTGTGTGTCGCTCACTCAGCCTTCACAACATTGGACTTCAGATCCTTATCCGTCCAGCAATTGATCACACCAGGGCTGAACCTGCATTCCACCATGTAGCGTGTCCCGGTTCCATCCTGTGTTGCGCATGCCGCCACGCCACAGCCCACAGCAGTCGCCGCCTTCCACACAACCATGGTGAATGGAGATGTGGCACCCATGGCGTTGTCCTTTGAGGGTGTCCTGGTGAACTTGTATTGCGCTCCCCTTGCATACCAGTTTGCGGAGAGGTCACACTTCAATGACTGGCCTGGCGGAGCAAAGGAGATCCACTGCCAATTGTAGTAGGGCGCCGGCTCCCAGTTGAAGGAGCACGCTGCAGCGGTTGGCACCTTTGCAACCCACTTCTGCGCCGATGCCGCCGCAACTGGGTCCCATGCCAAAGGAGGAGACCTGCACGGGATATGGACTATTAGCCTCAACAGGTTGTGGATGATTCCAAGCTGGGAAATGCAAGGATTCCAGTGTGAGCATTGATGGGCACCAATCAATATTGCCTCAACACGCCCTCGGCACATATGCACAGCTGCCAGGTCCACACTGACAGCTTCAAATTTGTACAGTTAGCAAATTATGGATTGGGGCAAAACACAAAATAATAGCCTGACTGCGTATGGCTAGCTTACAAGCCTTATTTCAGCCTTACGCATGCAGGTAAGCAGGTACCGCCAATGCATGCAGGTAAGCAGGCGCCCCAAACATGGGTCTCAGACTGCCTCAGACTTACCCATGCTTTGCCCTCAGGGCGTTGAGGTTCTGGAGCAGGGTGTACGCATCGCCGCACTTGCCTGCAGAATATTTTACAGGTGTTGTCAATAGTGCACACCACAGACAGGTGTGCGTAGTCTGTAGCAATGACTAGCTTTTGAGGCCAAAACATGGCCCAAGTAGCTGCGCCATGCATAAATAATACCTGCCTGAACCAAAATATATCTGCCGATATGGGCTGGTGCTAGCCAATAACAGGACGAGGTACTAATGCACTGCACCTAATTGCGGCCTGCCAGTTGTACTATCAGGCAGCCTACACAGTTACACTCCAGCACCTGTGCGGGAGGCTGCTGGTGTGGCATGGTGAGTATGCGCAAGATGGCATATCACTGCATGCTGTGGGCGCCCGTGTACACATGGCACCATGCCTATCTTAGCCCAGCTGCAGGCGGGGTATGGTGCAAAACATGGGTGCAAGAACACTGCTAGAACTGGCATAAAATCTACAAATATGTAAAGATATGCGTGGCACGTACTCTGGAAGTTGCTGTTAGCGCTGGCGGTGAAGATTGTGGTCCGCTCTGGAAGGGCGGGTGCCCTGTACTTGGAGCCCTTGGGGCGCAGGTTGGTTTGCCAGGCCTCCTTGCTGAGGATGTTGCCAGGTGGCGCGTACTGGCACACCACCACCATCCCAGGCCACTGGCTGCATTTGGCCATGCCGCAGCCCAAGCGCTGGCTGCCCACCCAGATCACTTGGGTGCCGTGGATAATTTTATCTTTATTTGCCTTGTTATCCTCGTACAGGTTCTGTGTCCATCTGAAGGGTGGGAGGAGGGTGTTGGGCAGCTACGATGATACAATTTACCGGTCTGGAATCAACAAGACGGGGCGCTTGGTCCAGGTAAGAGACGGTTAGGGTTTAGGGTTTAAAGATTTACCCTAAACTATGTTCCACCTCCCCACATGGGAGGGATGGGCTCTGTTACCAGTATAGCTAGTCTCAGTCGTAGGATTTGTGCCATGGCCTGCATCCATGATTTGTGCTGGGTGACAGTTTGTGCTGGTTGAGCTTGTTGGGACCATGCCGCAGGACTGGGGATAGAAGAAAGGGGTTTGCCAGGAAACATTTTCTGGCTAGCTAGCCTATAGGGCCGCTTCACTCGGACAGAAACAGTTACGTTTGGGTTCATGGAAGGCAAAGACTGTACAGAGAGCCCTTGCATGTGCTTGTACTCACTTGACCCGCTTGATCTCTGGGTACCACTGGGTGTTGACTGGCCAGGCACAGCTAAGGGGAGTCGAGTGTGCACCGGTCATGATGTTCTGCCCAGCGTACTGTCTGGCCTTTGGGTCGCTGTGAGGGGCATAGAGGCACTTGTAGGTCTTGGAGGCGTAGTCTGCCCACTGCTGCGCCGAGGCAGCCACAACTGGGTCCCAAACAAGTGGCAGTGCCCTGCATGCAACGAGTTTGAACCCTTAGCTAAGGCTTTAGTTCAACCCAGGCCCCAACGCTTCTCGCGCAGTCACTTTGCTGCAACGGCATGCAGGAATCCATGGGTGATTTGATTGACAAACCGTTGCCTGTCGACGTTCTTCCCTTTTCATGCTACGTTGACGATTCACCTGGTGCGCACACATATGCATGCATGTGACTCGGGTATGCTTGGGTCACTGGAACGTACCCATGGTCGGCACGATACTTGTTGTGCGCCGCCAACGTCGCCTGCGGATCTGGGCACCTCCCTGCAACGTGAAAGTACTTTGGTTGCCAACGGTTTGCGTCATTTCGGACCACTGGTCCGACCAGCAGCATTGGGGGTCATGTTGGAACAAGCTCCACTGGGGCAACTACACGTTGCAGGGCCCACGCAGCGACAGTGAAAGAATGCGTGGTAATTTGCGCAAACCATCCTAGGTAGCGCAGCTGTGACGGTGGAGTGCATGAGTTTGGAGGAGAGCTCTAGGGCTACAGCTAGAGGTCATTTTTGGTGCAATATGCATTGTGTGTCAACGCAAATGATTTATGTGCCAAGTGCGGCAATTTTTGAAAAGGCGCGCAGAGTGATGTTCATACCTCCTCTGAGCACTGCGCCGCCTACAGGCGACGAGAGCAGGTGCAACGAGGCCTGCAACAAACGCCAAGGTAAGGAGCTTGTACACGGCATGCACCCATGGTGGGCCATGAGTCATGCCCATGACCCATGGGGTCAAACCGATCGGATGGCAACAATGTAGGGGTGAACGCGCACTCTGCACGTTGAATTTGGACCAGCACTAGCAAGCATCGTGACATCGACAGCAATATTCAATATCAGCGGCGCGCGTGCAGAGGCAATTGTAAGGCCATATGTTCGCATACGGTCGACCGCGACGCAACTATTGCAAAAAAAATGCCAATTGCAACTATTGCAACACAAAGTAGAAGAACCGGATCCGGCACAGGGTTCAATATCACCTACCATCAGCAGCAGAATGGGTCCAAGCTTGTAGGGCGAAGGGTGCGTGTGCAGGGCCATGGTGGACCCCGGCGCCAAGCGCTTGCGCTTGCGCTAGCGCTTGCCTCGAGTACCCACTGAGCTAAGATGAGCTGCGGACGGTTGGCCTCACCAGCAAACCTTGCGGCACGACGAACGACTAGCTCTTCAGCGCTTGGCCAACCCCGACGGCAAGTCTCGTGCATAGGCGCACTTCGAAGGACAAGCAGCATATGTAGCAAAAAATGGCCGTTGTAACGCCATTGCATATGAAGCGGCTTAAAAGTGTCCCGACATATGCAGCCTGGACAGCAGCTGCGCGCAGTTAAGAGTTCCAACAAGGCATATGAACCGGCTTAAAAGTGCCCCAACTTGTAGCGTTGAGAGCAGCTCTGCACAGGAGTTCCTACTATGGCCCATTATATGCATTTGGACAACTTTATGTGTTTCGTAACCTTTTTGTTCCGCTTTTCAGGGTACTGACGTGGTTGAACATACCCTTGATGAGGTTGTCATCCTACTTCCGCGCTGGTGGGAACGCTCGATACACAGACAACGTGCTTGCTATCATGTGGCCACGATACAGTTAGCTTGCCATTTAAGTGGCCACGATTGTCACGCCAATGGGCGATGTTCCACGACATCAAATTTGATCATATGGCTGATCACATTAATCATAATCGGCAAACATGCATCCATAGAATGCCTGGCAGCTTGACATCAGCCTTGCATCTCAACCCAGCTGTGGTTGGCCTGGTCAGAGGTATAAATGAATTATACATGCAGGCAGGTTTGGAGCCTGTTTAGCATGTTAGCTTGTGCACTTGCTAAGTATATATATGTGCGGCCCCCACTGCCAAGCTGGCCAATGCATTATGGTGGTGGTGGGTGACTTTGCTCTAAGAGATGTGACAGCGCTGGTTGAAATTGCCAATCTGCCTAATCCGCTCCCGCATTGAGCTGGCGTTTGCTGTGCAGCAGTGCAGCGCGCAGCTGTTCGGGTATTGGCAACGGTTGCCCTAATCATTAGTATAAACCCTACGGGGGTATCGCTGCCATGTCCACTGCACAGTGCAGGCTGCCCGCCATACTGGCACAACTTGTGTGGAAAAGTGGGGTGTGGGAACATGGTGAAAAATTGAGGGGGAAAACGCTGTTTGAACATGACCCGTATGGCCTAGAGGTGCCCTCTCAAAGGTGCCAGTAAGGGCCGCCATCCCAGAAGTTCTCAGGGGCAGCTCCTTGGGATTTGGCGCAGGCTCTTGCAAAGCCTTCAGGTCGCGTGCGCGGCCATACTCTAGGCTAACTGCGGGGCCACAGCTAACCCCCAGGCCCTGGGGCCTTTATATTAACTACTGGCCCTGGGGCCATTATGGTAATAATAATGAAATGGGCTAGCCTGCTCTCAGGCACTGGCTGTGCTATGGTGCCACCATAAGCGGCTGCACTTTTGCACCTCAAAGCATGTGTACCCGGTGTGCAAGTGTACCCGGATCCCTGGGTCTAGGCACCAACTTCCATATTTGTTAGTAAATAGCTGCACTGCGGTGCAAAAAGCCAGCACCTGTGCTGTTGAGTGCTCCAGAATCTTTACGAAACCTTCTTGCTTTAAAGTGAGATTTACAGGTTGAGTGGAAAGCACCTTGCTGGTGGGCAATTTGGACTGGAGCCGTTGCAAACAAACTCCCAAGCAATTGATGATTATACATAATGATTCATATATGGGCATGCCTATGGCATCTGGCCTTTTGCTTGCCATCAGCGCCTGTTTTACTCAGTGCCACTGGTGTTGATGGCATAGCGTATGATGGTGACGAGCGCTGCCAGCGGCTATTCATACACTTATCATGAACAATGCATGCAAGGGATGTGAGGGACCTTACATCCCATGGCAAACAGCCTGTGGCAAATTTTGAGGGCGGTATTAAAAACATAAAATAGATACAATGCAACAGCGGCAAGCACTCATAAACACATGGTCTTGGGCGCTTATCACGCCTTAAGTTCTCACCGTGGGCTCATCATGCATTCCGCTTACATATTGGCAATGATCAAGCCTTATGATCAGACGTGATGTGTCGTCATATCCGCCACGTATCGTGGCCACATCTAGCAGCAAATCACACATTTTTTTGTGGTGTCCACAGGTGTATGTACATTACCAGCGCGGATGATCATCACGGGTGATTACCAGCGCAGAACCTGGGATGCAAACCTCATCTACCTTAAACCTATACCCTCAAGGGCATCAAGCGCTGATACCTTTTAGGGTTTATGATGTACCGTTGCCAACATCTACATCATGGTTACCTGCGCAATGGTCATGCCATGACACAACAGGCCTCGGCTGCCCACCATGGCTTGGGTGTGAAAAGTGTCAAGGTATGCAAGAACGATTGCTGCGTTACCATGAGCCAGGGGCTGCAATATTGACTGACAGCCTCTTTCTAGATGACAGCCCCGATGGCGGCTCTAGCGAGGCCTTCGCTTTGGCCAGCGCAAAGTTGCAAAGCCCTTGGCAGCGCTGCAAAGACAAGGTGCTCATGTTTTATGATGAATATGAAAATGTATCGACGTCCTTAATACTAGGCTAGGCTAGATGCGGGCCACAGCTAGCTAGCCCGGGTCCCAAGGGCTAGGTTGCACTGCCTGAGTAGGCTAACGGCTGCGCTTTGAGCCCCCAAGCCTGCCATTTACCAAGCCTTTTGAGCAAGGAGTTCTGTATCAAATCAATGTTTAGTTTGAGCGCCGCTGTTGAACACTTTGCTGTTGCAATGGATGACCTCCCCTTGCAACGTGCATACTATACTCTCCCTTGTGCCCAGCAGGGCTCAGCCTACAGAACTGTCACAGGTTCCAACCTGTACAAGCTGTAGCATATTTTTGATCTAGTTGCACCAGCACCTGAAAATTACGCATCCATATCTGTACATGCCATTGGTGCCTGTGAGTGCAGTGGCATCTAGCCGCTTGCTGGCCAAATGTGCCTGCGTTACTTGGGTGCCCCTGATGTTGACAGCATCAGCGCTGGTGCGCGCTGGTGAGGCGCTTACTCCAGTGGACCATGCTGCACGAGGCTCATTATCAGCATGATCAGCCTCACCTGGTCTTCAGGAATCCCCAGCCGGACTGCAAAAACCCATATCGGTTGACGCCTGGCAGAAGTTGGATGATTTACATGGCAAACTCCAGTTCAGCAGTGCATGGATTTGCAGTAGTCTGTCATGGTGGCAACCCCATCTGAGATCATGCTGCAGCAAGCTGCTTGAACACCTATTATGTGCGTAAGTTCTGTCATTGGTGCGAATTCCGTGCAATACTGTCAGGTGGTGCAAATACCCACATTGCGATCTGCCAGACAACATATTGCCCAATTACACCCCCCTTGCTTCCGATTGAGGCCCCCATATGGTATCTATAAACAGTCCTGAATCAGGAGTCTGTGTTAACCTATGGTAGGGTGCTGGAACCCGGCAGCTGCTTTGCTGCCGTGCCCGGCTGTAGCTACTTGGTGACAATCCCGCATTCATTTACAGGGACTGATCCACTAGCAAGGTATGAGAGCGCCTCGGCATGGCGGTTGATATGCGCTGTCGCCAGTAGTATACTATATTAGGGGCCCAGTTCAACGTGGTACCGGGCTGGATAGTACTAGCACATGCACTTGCTGGTGTCCCAAATAGCAAAATATTCAAACCCTAAGCAAAACCCTAGAGCTGGTTGACCTACTGAATTCCCCCTACATCCCAGACTGAATTCTTCTAAGACACTGCCTCACCAAGCGGCGCTGCATGCCAACATCACGATTGAAGCCGCACCACTCGTTAAACTTGCAACTGGCAATCTGGGTTGAGGGAATGTCGGTTGATTTATTAAGCGCTGCTGCAGACTTCCGAAAACCCGATGCCACTCTCTCAATATGTAACCCTAAATTGCCCTGGTAGTAGACGTAATGTCTCTGATTTAACAGGAACTACTTATTCTAAGGTCATTTAGACCCGATACCACGCACCAATAGCCACACGATGAACTACCTGGGTAGACCACAACCAAAACTCAGTCTTGAAGCGCCAAAAAGCATGGCAAAAACAATTCTACAACAGTCCTAAATAAATAACGTAAGTGCTTGTCCAAGCAGGTTGTGTGTTCAGACACCTAGCAAGTTTTAGCAGCCATACCCCTCACCAGGCAGCGCATAAATAAGAACCAAACTGAATCGCATACCTAAGAGCCTGAGGCACAAACAATACCCTGAGAAACTGATGAACACTAGCCATTGGACGGGAATAAATACTTGCAGATAATTGCAAGGGCTGCGGGCGGTTTAAATTAAACTAACAACAACCCGCAAAAACATCCTCTGATTTAATGCACAGAAAAAGGAATGCAAGAGCAATGTGTAAGATATAGACAGATCACTCCTGCTACTCCTGCACTATAAATAAGACGATCTCGACTGACCAGCAAAAATGCAACTAGGTGCACATAACCTGTAACAGGAACTGCCTCCATGGCTTCAAAATAGCTAAGCAGGCACATGGAAATACCCCATACAATTGATGTATGGCACTCACGCAGCCTTCACTACATTGGCCTTCAGATCCGTATCTGTCCACGAATTTATGGTCCCAGGGCTGAACCTGCACTCCACCATGAACCGGGTCCCTGTCCCATCCTGTGTAGCACATGCCGCCACGCCACAGCCCACAGCGGTTGCCGCCTTCCACACAACCATGGTGAACGGCGATGTGGCACCCATGGCGTTGTCCTCTGCGGGCGTGTTGGTGAACTTGTATTGCGCCCCCCTTGCGTACCACGTGGTCGCCAGGTCACACGTCATGGGCAGCCCTGCCGGGGCAAAGGAAATCCACTGCCAGTTGTAGTAGGGCGCGTTGGGGTCCCAATTGAAGGAACATGCTCCCGCTGTTGGGGTCTTTGAGACCCAATTCTGCGCCGATGCGGCAGCAACGGGGTCCCATACCACAGGAGGGGACCTGCGCAGCATGTGAGCCGTGGTTCATCCCCAGAGATGGCCAATGGTAGTGTACATGATCTGAAAGTGGCGGTGCACAATGCTTACAATGCCTCATCATCATTGTCAACAGGATGTTACTGAGGTATCTGAACACATGGGTGTCCAATGGCAATAATGAAACTGGGCAGCTTTTCTGACTAAATTTATATAGGTATATGCCTAATTGCCAAAGCGGGATCAGCAAAGCCATGTCATAGAACTTAGTCGAATGCAGGGAAGCATGCACTCAGAGGTGGCAACTTACCCATGTTTTGCCCTCAAGGCGTTGATATTCTGGAGCAGCGTGTAAGCATCGCTGCAGCTGCCTGCATGCATGACACAAACTTCAGAAATGGTTGAACCTATACAACACCGTGCTGGGCCTAGAGCCCATGTCCCATGTCCCATACAGAACCAACATGCATGGGTTACTGTGCTTGATTATTGTTGAAGTTGAACAACATAATCTTTATCAAAACATATTGATTTATACTTAAATTCTTTGTTCACTCTAGCCAATTGCGCATTGCAGAAAAACAAAGCAAAACCTGGCCTTGGAACCCAACCTGTTCTGCACACTAGTGTATTGCACACAACCAGTATTGCACGTACTCTGGAAGTTGCTCCCCAGGCTGGCGACAAACGTGGTTTGCCGTTCAGGAGGGCGGTACTTGGAGCCCTTGGGGCGCACGTTCACTTTCCACGCCTCATCCCCGACCACATTGCCCGGTGGTCCATAGTGGCACACCACCACCATGCCTGCGTACCACTTGCTGCACTTTGCCAGGCCGCAGCCTAGCCGCGCTGTGTTCACCCAGAGCACTTGCGTGGCATGGCCGATGGAGTGAAACTGTGCCTTGTTGTCCTGGTACAGGTCCCTTGTCCACCTGGATGGGTGGGGAGGTGGGTGTCGGTGCATTTACCCTAACGATGACCCTACTGGTTACCCTAACGATTGACCTGACGCAGGCGCTGTGTCTACCTGCAGGGCGAGACATTTGCTGCTGGTGTCATTGGTTGCACTCCCATATGAACGCATTTGTACATTACATTACATTACATTACATTACATTACATTACATTACATTACATTACATTACATTACATTACATTACATTA